>JBBYHH010641304.1:0-10415 GCA_038382905.1 Daphne laureola
TCCCGAAAGAACCCAGTAAGAGCTTAGGTAGAAGTAAAGGTTTTCTTCGCGTAACCTGCAATGACCATGTCAGAAGATACAAATACAGAATACAGATCGATATACAATTGATATACATAAATAGCAGTCCTATCCAGCCCACACATCACGACGACCCCCTTATCTTTGGAACTGCCATAGAACCACAGTAAGGAGTACATAAAAACTTTATACTATCACAGAATAGACGCATGGTATCAGCGAGGGCCTAAAACCCTTTTAACCATCATCATCACCCTAATGGCGGAATAGAACAGAATAAGAGGATTTAGTGGTTATAAAGACGTAAAGAATCAAACTGTTACGACCATGGGGTCCTGTTAGTGGCTCAGGCGCTCATGGCTAACCATCTTACCAACCCATGCATCATAAGTCACAGACAAAATCAGACAGAATCAGAGCGTTCGTGCTCGTGGACACCCACAGAACCAAGCCCATAATAGTCAGACAGAATCAGAACAGAGACAGACAGAATCAGAGGGTTCGCGGTCATGGAGACCCACGAAACCAAGCCTATAACAGTCAGACACAATCATAACAGAGATAGATAGAATCAGAGGGTTGGTCATGGAGACCCACAGAACCAAGCACATAATAGTCAGACAGAATCATAATATAGTTCCATAACCGTGTCACAAGCAGAAGGTTTAGTGGTCGATCTGACTCACAGAACCGTGACACGTTGTGTCACACCCAGTTAGTTCAGGTCCTAAGATGTGCGAACCACGACACGTTCCATAACCATCATCGGGTTCGGTGGTCACATAGATGCACAGAACCGTTGTACATTCCCATTACCTATACACCTTTACCGCTACCTTACAACTAGTCTTAGACTCAACTGTCGAGATCTAGGACTGAAGTCGGAGACCAAGATCTAAGAGTAATCTCAACCAACCCATACCGTATAAATACATATATGAGAAGGTTGAACCCTTACCTGGAAGCAATAGTAAAGCAGTCCTTAATCATTCCCATTCCAGAGTTCCTTTCCTTTCCTTTACTGATTCTCGTTACCTATCCAATTCCAATACCGTTCAGATATAAGTAGTATACACAAGTATATTACCTGTCATACATTACCATTCCACAATTCATAACATACTTTCCACAATCCTCATTTACTTACTTTAGGTTCGTTACACAAAAGCTAACTAAACCTTATCCAATTCCTCTATAACTTCGCACACATACCCAAAGTACTAATACGGAGCTATACATGCCTTAACATTCCATTTTACCTTCATAGATTGGCATTTCACAAAAATGACCAACATTGAATTCCATCCGTAATTCCATCCTACGGTGTGATTCGCAACTTACATCAAGTACTAATGTTGCTTAGAATCACCATACAGATACAGTAGAACCAATAGTTCATCAAATTACCGCATTTCAATCTTACACCAAAAGCTATGGTGATTGCCTTAGCTCCATGTTCTAGGCGTAATCGGTCAATGTTCCAAGTATTAATATTATTCCAATTATGCCCAATAGCAGTAATTTGACCTTAATTACATATTCCCCTAACACTTCATACTCATAAACTTATGAACCCTAGATCTGAATTCACTTCAATTGGTCGGTAATCAGTGTTGCAAATCATTCTTCTAGCTCTAATTCGACACTAGAACATGTTTATAAGTCCATGCATAACCAGAAACCTCAGAAAACTCACCTTGGATTCAGACCCAATTTCTGGAACATGCCCAAACGGTGAGTGATTCGCATTTCCTTCAGTAGATTCCTCACTTAGGAGATAATCTCACATGTAGCATGAAATCCATTCAATTTTAAGCTTAGATTGAGTGTTTGGGGGTTTAGGGAAGGTTGAAGTTCGTCCTTCTCCATCGAAGGTTGAAGACGATGGTGAGAAATGAATCAACTCCCAACTTTTCGTGTTTTAAACTTCCCCGGAAATTCGCGTTCAGGGTGCCAGGGGATCTCCTAGATTTTTTCCCCGGTCGCCAGGCCGCTCGCCTAAGCCTCTGTCTATTTTTACATAGGGTTAGGCGATCGCCTGCATCAGACCCTCCTTCGCCTGGCCGGTCGCCCGGCCCTCTGGCCATTTTCATTTCTGGGCTCAGACGATCGCCTGCACCAGGCACCCTTCGCCTGGTCAGTCGCCTGAGCCTCTATCAATTTCTGCCTTTAGGGTCAGGCGATCACCTACACCAGGTTCCACTCGCCTGGCCGATCACCTGGTCCTCTGTCCATTTTCCAAATCCCATTTCCAACCCCCAGGCGATCATCTACCCTCGGCGCGCATCACCTGGGGCTTCGCCTGAGCACCTGTAAACCTGTAAAACTCATTTCCTTTGCCTACACTGGACCAAAACACTCATAAACCCAATAACCATTAACCTATTAAAGAAACATACATTAACAGACAGACATCAGAACTTAAAATACAGTTCAAACTCAGAATTAATGGTAACCACGTAACTGTTTCAGACTCAAAATCCTGAACACCTTGCTCGTTAGTCACTCTTCACCGGAGAAGCCTTGCCAAACTTTGGTGGCTGTAACACGAACCCTATGTTTTTGTTCTATTTCGCTAACAGGGAGCTGACGATGGTTAAAAGGGTCCTAGGCCCTCACTGGTACCATGCATATGTTCTGTGATAGTATAAAGCTTTCTGTACTCTTTACTGTGGATCTATGGCAGGTCCACAGCTAAGGAGATCGTCGTGGTGCGTGGGCTGGATAGGACTGCTATGTATGTATATCAACTGTATATTAAACTATATTCTATATTCTATATCTGTATCTCTATCTTCTGACATGGTCATTATAGGAATCGTGAAGAAAACCTTTACTTCTACCTAAGCTCTTACTGAGTTCTTTAGGGAACTCACCCTTATACTTTAAACATTTCAGGAGTGTCTGGTTCAGGGCTTGCGGCGTAGGCCGTACGATCAATAGTGTTGTGTACGTAAGGTACACTAGCTCATTCTGTATATTGTGTTTCAAGTTAAGGTTAGAATGGAAGTCTGGGAAAGTAATAGCGTTTCTGTATGGGTTATGGTTTCTGGATCTGGTTATCTATTCTGGTATTGGTCTGAAATGGTACATTAAGTTTATGACTAACGGATTGTCATTCTGTATCGCAGCTAGCAGTGCAGCATCTGTTGCACCGGGCTTTGTCGGATACTGTTGACCCGACACCAGGATAGTGTATGTTAATTCTGTTAGCCTGTAGCAGCTCTGTAGCATAGATTGCATTGATCATGTAGGCATGTAAGAACGGATGAAAGAATTTTGTATGGTTGTTTTAGTTGGTTCTGTATATATATATATATATATATATATATGGATTCTTTGGTATCTGTATGTATGTTTATTTTATCGGGAAGTGCCTGCCTGAGGCGGCCTTCTTTCGGAGCATCTCGTCTGAGCTGAGCTTAGTTATCGGTATTGTTGGAATTTTTGTTCTGCAGGTTAAAGGATCAAAAAAGGTACGTCAATGACTTCCGCAATTATGGACTGCCAACATGGGTATCCCACATTATTGTGCTGCGCATTGACAGGTCTAGAGGGTCTGTCGCACCACCGCCCTCCGACCCCACGATCGCTTCTCGTCGTGCCGTGTAGCGAGGGGGTGGTGTGAAAGTCTACATAGTGGAGCTTAAGAATACCAAGGACAACTCCACTTTCAAAGTCAATGAACAAAGAGCCAAGCATTTTTTTGGTGTAGACCAACTGAAAATTGGTTTTCTAGAGCTGTTGGATGTGCCACAAATTCATTTATCATTCCACATATCTAGCAAAGTGCTTAAAACATGGCGCTTCTTAGGTGGCAACCAAAATGGTTAATTGTTTTGCTTTTTGTTCTTCTTTTGTGATTTCTTAGATTTATTGGGTAATAAATGAAAGTGTTGATGAAATGGTGCTAATTTCATGAATTTCAAGCAGAAGGTTCAACATTCTGAGATTAAGGATCAAGAATGGAAGTTTTTGGTGAGACAGAACAAAAATGGAGCAAGAACATAGTGGAACGGAGCAAAAATTGCCCAAGGAAGACTCATTGTACAGTAGTGTTTGGCGGACATGTGCGGAACTATGCCGGAGTTGGGTCTCTAAAAAGGCATGAGCGTACCTAGTGTGCAGCACTGATCCACTGTACTAAGCATAAAATGTGTGAAGGTCTGGAACAATTTATGTAGAAGTACCTGCTGGGAGTAAATTCCCGCACAATGAGAATATAAGCGGATGCCTTATGGGTTGAACTTTTCAAGCGGAGGTTATGTACGGATGAAACCTTCACTTAGTGGACTTTCAATGTGTAGAGTTTATTAGAAAAAAGTATGCTCGGGACTTTAGAGCAACACCGTACAGGATCATGCGATAGTTTGGCACCCACTTTGTACTGTGCGGACCTGACAAGTAGCAGCGTGCAAGACATAGGTGCTGGAGTTACTCCTACCTATAAAAGAGCTTTTCACCAACAAACATTTCACACTTTCACCTCCTGCAATTTTCATCCTCTCCAGCCCACACGAAGAACCCAATGAATACCTCACTGTCGGTGCCTCAAATCCCTCCCTAAACATTAAATGTTTCACTTCTAATCATCAATTTCTGCACTGCATTGCATTTTCGAACATCAATGGCTAAGGTATGACTCAAATTCACCCTTTTTCTTGGATGAATTAGAGGGTTTTCACAAAAACCCTTGAAATTGGGGATTTCTAATTTTTAGCCTATTGATTGTTTCATTTGTGCAGTTGATCATTGTTTATGGTTCTTTAAGTTTTAGGAAGCATGTTTAGGCATGTACATTGTGAATTCCATCTTAGTTGTGAAAGTTTTGTGTAAAAGGCACATGAATTTGGCCATGAGTAGGAAATCCTAGCCTAAGCGTTTGTTGTGCAATTTTATGCTAGTGTCTGATATATTCTAATGCTACTATGCTATGTTTGCAATGTTATGAGTTCCCATCGAATGTTGATGAAGTTGATAAAAATTAGTGTAAGAGTTTTAGTGAGTGTCAAGTAAATGGCATGGAATAGTTTTAGGCATTGGTTGTATGACTATATGCATCAATTATGGGTCTGATTCGTGCTTGTCCGCATGGTTCTTTGCTACCACATGCTATGATGTTCATCTGTTCAATATACTTCAAAAATTGCTCATGCATATCACTGATTCTTGTTCTCACCCAAGCTGTCATGTATTTATTCATGCATTCTTGTTAGTGAACCTACACTTTTTGAATCTTGCATGACAAGGGAAATGGCATGAAAAAATATGTACTCTAATATCCAACTTCCCAAAGATACAAGAAAGTACAAGGCTCTCATTAATGATTCTGCCATCTCCAAGTATAAGTCTCTGGTAGTGGAAGTAAAGAAGTAGGGACAGATGTACTAGAAGATAGTGTACGGCCTCAGTGAGGATGAGATGCAGTGATTGTGAGAGAGGATTTATCTACTAGATTCGGTCAAGATCATCAATCCAGACAATGAGGCCAACAAGAACTAGGTGAATATTTCCACCTAAGATGGCCATAAGAGTTGAGGAGGATGGACCACCTGAGATTGTTGAGCTGAGGGGCAGTAGGTGAAGATTTCCATTGAGGCACTCCAGACATTCCTTCATTTGAAGAATCCCCCAAAGAGACAGAGGAGGATATAAACAGATGATGTGGAAATCTTTAGAAAGATTTGCCAGCCTAATAGAGAGGTTGTGTTTGAATATCCAGATAAGAAGAAATGGCTTCACCTTGGAGACCTTCAACACTAGCTTCAGATCTTGAATAAAATCATTCACACAAACCTCAAGGCCAGTGAGAGACCCCATAATATATCCTTGGACATATTAGACATTACATGCAAGGTATATAAGGGTCAACACCCATCAGCTGCCAAGGCCATTAGAGACACCTTCCTGGAGAATCCAGCTTCCAGGAAGACTTCATTTCTTCTCCCTGTCCTAAGGTTGTCCGATGATGTGTTACTTGAGAGCCTCCAGGTCTCTTGGGCTTGGAAGACACACATGGGATATGTCAGGGCTAGAGTAGAGAGTCATGCGACAAAAGCAGAGAAAGAACAGAACAAAAAGAGAAAGAAGAGTGAGCAGGCCAGCACTTCAACATAAGAGATTTTAGGAGAGGATGAGGGAGAGCAGCCCCAATACGATAAGTTTGAATAAAAAATCATGGCCAATGGTGAGACAACCATGAAGGGCTCTCATTCAGCCTTCAATAGGTTGTTCACCAAGGTCAAGGACCTGATCTCTGGGGTATCTAAGAAGATTGATGTGGCTAAGGTGGCCAACCTTGCGAGAGACAGTACACAAGAATAGGAGATTGGGGAGTTGCGAGCCTAAGTTAGAGAGGCAGAGGAGAGATAGACTTTAACTAAGAGAGCTCAGGTGTAGAGGCAGCAGTTGGCTCTCCTCCACTTGTAATGGATGGAGAAGAAGATGCAGGGGTTGGAACAGCGACCACCACCACCTCCGGGAGTTCTCCCATTTCAACGCATAAGCATCCCCTGCCCACCTATTTCCACTCCCTGCCCTTCATACTCCAGTGCATGCTCCACTATCTTAGTGACATCAGATACAACACTTACATTAGGCTTCTCCCTGTCTGATTGGTCCCCCCTCCCATTATCGGCTTGACTCCAGCACCAACTTTTCGCTCTGTTGATTTCTTGGGGGGCTTTCCTGCTGTTTCTTAACCCCTGAGGATAATAATTTTAGAGAGTAGTCTTCTGAGATTCTTTGCAGACATGGTATCTTTGTTAAGTACATCAATAATTCCTCTCATGCACTACATGCCGACCACATCAGTTGCTGATCCTCTCTTCGCTTCCTTTTTTGCACATTTAGATGGACCTTCCACCTACATGGGATTATTGATGGATGACTCTGCTGCACCTAATCTTCCATTACCAACACCTTTTCCACGCTAGGACTATGTTTCGACACTTTAGACATATTAGAGAGGCCCACACCAGATGTCATTAGAGAGCTCGAGGGACGATACTGAAACTGGTACCCCCTCGATCGATGAGGCATAGAGGGCCCTTGTTGCCCCGTAGGAATGAACTTCTATTCTGCCTCTTTTATTGCCCTTTCCATGACATGAGGACATGACATATTAGGAGTTTATGGGGTTATGCATTAAATCATATGATGAATTGATGGGAATACCTTGATAGTTGATTCATTGATAACACCTGGAAAATATTTAATTTTGTCTCTTTACACAACATGATTCTTTTACCTCGATTAGTTTGACTTTCATTTGGAAACCTTGTGAGCATGTATGTTTGTGATCTTTGAAGTAGTAAAATTTTGTTTTCAAATTTTTAAATGGAGATTTTTACCTGGTGAGAAATTGAGCCAATTGTTTCTGATTCCATGATATATGTGAGACTTGTTCTTTCTTACGAGTATCTTACCATGCGTTAGACCTAGAAATTTCTTTCTTGAACTGTTACAAGTCCACATCGTTGCATGTTAAACCGGAAAGATGATAGCACTTTAGGATGAGCCACTTGACCAAAAATCCAATCGATGCATGAATTTGACTAGATAATTCCCTTGAGCCTTAAGTTGGATTCTTTCATTTAACACATCTTAAGTCATGTCACTTCTCTGACAGTACCTTCTTGTCCATGTAACTTCTTGAGCATGTATTTTGGGCATTAGGTATGATTTGTTACACCCACCCCGGATGTATTTATTTTCTGATATAATTTCCCGGAGGTTGGTTTGTAATTTACCGGGAGTTTGTGACAATTATGTATTATGATACTCGTAAATGAAATAAATTTCCCGATGAGCAATTTAGAGGTGATCATTTGAAATTATATAGAATTACAACATTTTATAAGCCTCGGACCATTTTTCCAAAAATTGGTTTCGGAGGACAAAATGGTCACCGTTGGAAAAATTGTCGAAAAAATCACATATTGGGCTATCCGATGGGACGGAAGTTTGGGCCTAAATCGGCTCATTTGATAGCTTAATGGGTGAATCGAATTATGGGAATATAAGTCTTGGTTAATTAGTAAGTGGAAGACACATGTTGCTTGATCAAGGGTGATTTTTTGCTTCAAGATTTCTAGCTACCAAGCTCTTTGGATCAAGAATCAAGCAAGGTTTAAGAAGGTGGGAATGGTTCTTGGTTAATCCTTAAGGTTTTAAGCTTGGTTATTGTGTTAAACTTCTTCTTTTTTCTTCTATGGAGGCTGAAATTCTGGGAGCATTTCATGGTGATTTTGGAGCAACTTCTACTCATCTTAAGCCTCTAGATCCAAGTAGTAAGGATGTTCCTTGGTGGTTTCATTTGAGTTAGAAGGATGAATATGAGCTAACCCACATTTTTCTTCACCTTTAGTGAAACCGAATTTGAGGGTGGTTGTGTGGCTATATTCTTCAACACATATCTCTAAGGTAAGCTTATATTTGAGCTATGAGATAAATATGCATGAACATGTTGAAGGAAAATCATGTTCTTGAGAAAGTATGTTGATTTATGTGTTGAAGCATGACTATGTTGTTTGGAAGGATGACAAGCAGGGTGGCAGACCAGCACCTTCCCAACCTCAGACAGGTGGGAAGAATTCTGGATATCAGGGATTCAGTAGGAAGTCTGGGAAGTCCGGTAAGTCCGGAAAGTAAGGGAGATTTAGCAGGTGTAAGGGGACTGCTGAGACATACCCAGAGTGCCAGTTCTATGGCAAGCATCATTTGAGAGTGTTACCGACAGGTAGGGCACTGCGTTATTTGTGGATCTGCAGACCACTAGGTTTGAGACTGCCCAGATCAGCGTAGACAGGGGGGCTCAGGACAGCCCAAATTTCAGTAGAGGGCCCAGCCTAATGCACCTCGGGGTCACGGTGCACCACAGGGCGGCCCTAAATTTCAGCAGCCACGCCAGCTACCTCCACTCCTCCCAGCTCAGCCGACTACACAGCCTGGATGAGTCTTCCAGATCGAGAAGACTGTGATGTCTCAGCAGGGAGCGTTAGTAGGTATCATCCTTTTAAATAATGTACCTATTAATGCATTATTTCATACCGGTGCTTCCATATTTGCTATTTCTGAGAGATGTGCGACATCTCTAGTATTGCCTATCGCCTATACGATGAACATAGTTATGGTCCGCACCGCTGGTAGGACATGTTTGTATTTGAATGCGGTGGCATAAAAGTATGTTTTGAGTATCGACATCATCAGATTTAGTCAGAGCTACTGATCTTCGACACGTCCAAATATGATGTGTTATTGGGGATGGACTGGTTATCTCAGCATGATGTGAAGATTGACTGTGTCAAGCGACAGATCCTATTTTCCAAGGAGGTCGTGCCAATTGACTATCCGCTGAAACCAGTCGAGCAGAGCATGAAGCTAAATGTATTGGAGCACATCCGAGTAGTCGATGAGGAGGAATACTTCAGCCTCAACGCCACATGTACGCATATGGAGTTAGAGAAAATTCACGTTGTTCGATACTTTCCACAGGTTTTCCAGAGGAACTACCAGGGATGCCACCTGAGAGGGACGTCACTTTTGAGATTCAGTTATAGCCTGGAACAGTTCCCATATCTAACCCACCTTATCGAATGCTGATTGTTGAAATGACAGAATTGAAGAAACAGTTGGATGAATTGCTAGAGAAGGCGTTCATTAGACTAAGTACATCACCATGGGGTGCTCTGGTCCTATTTGTGAGGAAGAAGTATGGGACTCTATGATTGTGCATCGACTATCATCGATTGAATATTGTGACCATCAAGAATAAGTACCCCTTTCGAAGATCGATGACCTATTTGATCAACTCAGAGGAGAAAAAGTATTCTCGAAGATCGATCTACGGTCAGGGTATTTTCAGATGAAGGTGAAGGAGGATGACATTCCAAACACCGCATTTTGCACCCGGTACGGTCATTATGAGTACACAGTTATGCCTTTCGGGCTGACCAACGCCCCGGCAACATTCATGGCTTTGATGAACAAGGTGTTTCACCCCTACTTGGATTCCTTCATGGTTTTGTTCATTGATGATATCCTGATTTATTCCCCTGATGAGGACATACACCAGGAGCATCTGAGGATCATCTTGGAGACATTATGGAAGAATCAGTTGTATGCGAAGCTCTCTAAGTGTGATTTCTGGATGCGTGAAGTGTCGTTCTTGGGTCATGTCATCAACGAGCATGGGATTTCAGTGAATTCTGAGAAGATAAGAGCCGTCCAGGATTGGAAGTGACCGAAGATGGTCAGGGATATTAGGAGCTTCTTGGGATTAGCCGGATACTATCACAGATTTGTTCCGGGATTCTTAGTATTAGCTTCACCTATGACTCAACTGACCAAGAAGGGTCAACCTTTTGTATGGACTGAGGATTGTGAGAAGAGCT
>JBBYHH010641415.1:0-10415 GCA_038382905.1 Daphne laureola
GAGGCTATTTTTTTTTTTAAGTTTGTAACTATGGAGGGTGTGTATAAATGATTAAATTTAAAATTTGGGGTGTACAAGATGTTTTTAAAAAACTTGAGTTGCTAAAAATATCATTTTCTCCACAAATCCGTTAAACTTAACAAAATGGATGGAAAATGACCATAAAATGGAAAAAGTTAAAAAACAGGATTTTATGAGTACAAAAAGTTAAATCAGGACCGTAGTGGTACATGAATTAAAATTACAGGACTACCGGTGTACTTTATCCCTATATATATAACTATCGATACATAATTTTTTGTACGTCTGAGATATCGCCGATATACCGGTATTATCTTGTACCGTTCAAAAAATGATACGGTGACCGGTATGAGATTCCTTGCATTTTCTGCTGCTATGAAGCGTTCTGGCTTTGGTGAAAGTTTGACGGTCCCTAGGAAGACACTACTCCTGTTGATCACAGATTTTTATCATTTAGATGTTCTTGTTGGTTTGTTTTGTTATCTTCTAACTAGATATTTTGATTTTAATGATCTAATTATTAGACTTTTTTTTGCTTTGGCTATAGACATTTTTTACTTATATTATTTTGAATGAAATAATAAACCCACCCGTTGCTTAATACATAGCTTGGCTTCCTCAGTCTGCGCAAACAAGTTAACACCAGGACAATTAGCCTAGCTAACTTTCCGCCCTACCACAGTTGGCTCCACCGCCGGGGTACTCGCGGCCACCTGAGGTGATTAATTAGCCAGAGACTTTATAGGCGGCACCTACGATTGAATCGATTTAAGCGAGCTAGCCTCCACCTCAGATTCTGAGCAATCAACTGGTGAACTACATCCTTCGTCATCTGTACATACTTCACCGGCCGCAAAATCGGTCGCCCTCCACGACTCTGCCCTCGTGCCTTCGTATTCATCTTTGCCGTTGCCGATCGTTTCTTGTTCGCCATGTTTGGATTGAAACGAGCAGGAGCTCACGGAACCCTCAGGAGGTCTAGAGAGAAAACGAGAGCATTTTCTCTCTCTAAGAAAAAGTTGTGCGATGAGTTTTAGTAATACATTCTTCTTGCGAGTGTTTAAGAGAGGTTAGCTGAAGGAGTGGTTCAGTTGAAGTATGTTGGTCTCTGTGATTGCATGAATGAGCTGGGACTGATTGATACTAGGAGCATTGGTGCTTATTATACATGGTGTAACAATCAGACTGGTCAGGATAGAATGTACTGCAAGCTAGATAGGGTGGTGGCTAATTCTGCTTGGTTTCTTCAGTTTGGTGAATCTTTCACAGACTATAAGGTTCATGTGGACTCTGATCATGCCATGGCTTTAACTAGCTTGAGGCAGGGGGTCTCCAGGAGAAGATCTTCTTTTAAATATCTCAACATGTGGAGGGAATTTTGGAATTATGATGATCTGGTGGCAGAAGCATGGAACAATAATGTTGGCGGTAATCCTGTTGTGGCTTTATCAGCAAAGCTTAGTCTAGTTAAGCAATGTCTCAAGAAGCTTAATTTGGACTATTTCATGGATATTTCAATTAAGGTGACGTCCCTTGAAAAGGAGGTTGAGATGCTAACTATCATGTTATAGTCAGATCCCTTTAATGTGCATTTGCAGTTGAAGTTGGTAAGGCAAAAAACGCTTCTCTGTGATTTAATGGCTTGTGAGGAATTATTCTTTGCTAAAAAAGAAGCTGCTGGATGGTTGAAGTTGGGTGACTGTAACAATAAATTCTTTCATGCAAAGGTAAAGGAGAAGAGAGCTACAGCTGTGGTATCTTGTCTTGTGAATGATACAGGAAAGAAGTTGTGTACTGCAAGTGAGATTAAGGAGGAGTTCTTGGGGACTTTTCAGCGATTGTTAGTGAGGTCTGAGCCTGCGGGACGTGAGGCTAAGCCTGAAATAGTGAAGGTTGGACCTAGTTTAAAGGTTGAGTATGGAGCTTTGTTGTGTAAGCCTATTTCACTGAATGAGGTTAGGGAAGCCTTGTTTTCATTAGATCAAGATAAAGCACCTGGCCAGGATGAGTTTACTGCGGGCTTTTATCAGTATCATTGGGATCTCATTAAAGGGGAGTTGTTTGCATCCATCTCCTACTGTTTAACTGTGGGGGAAATTCCTAAAGCACTGGCAGCTACTGCTATTCACCTTATCCCAAAGTCCAGTCATGCATCCTCTGCTTCAGATTATCATCCTATTGCTTGTTGCAATGTAGTGTGCGAGGTACTATCTAAGCTGCGAGCAAGAAGGCTGCAATCTCTATTGCATGAGGTGATAAATCCTAGTCAAGGTGATTTTGTTAAAGGAAGAGCTATTGTAGATAATGTTTTGTTGTGCCATGAACTAGTCCGAGGGTACACTGGGAAGGGGATTTCCAAGAGGATGCTCATAAAAGCTGATCTGAGGAAGGCATATGATTCTGTGAGTTAGGAGTTTCTGAGGAGCTTCCTGTTATTGATTGATTTCCCTGCCATGTATGTGAGATGGGTCATGTTATGTGTGGAGAGCCCCTAGTTTTCTCTAAATATCAATGGGGAGTTGGAGGGATTTTTTAAGAGTAATACTGGTTTGAGGCAAAGAGATCCCATCTCACCACTTTTATTTGTTCTAGTGATGAAATATTTCTCCCGGGCCTTGACACTGTTGTTTGAAGAGAAGGCTCTGTCCTATCATCCGAAGTGTGCCAATTTAAAGCTCTCACACCTATTATTTGCGGATGATGTGATGATCTTCACTAAACCTAGTGTGAAGGTTGTGAGTGTCTTGAAGACTTTCTTGGAGGATTTTGCTGTTGATACATGTTTGTTCTTCAACCCTCAGAAAAGTCAAGTTTTCTTTGGAGGTACAAATACTTTACTTTCTGATAATATTTGCACTACTTTGGAGATGGAGACTAGTTTTTTTCCTATTAAATACCTTAGAGTGCCTCTTGTGGGTACTAGAATACTGTCTGTACACTGCCTTCCATTGGTTGATAAATTTTTGGCTCATTTGAAGTCATGGTCAGTAAGGTACTTGTCCTATGCTGGGAGACTCCAATTGTTGAAGTCTGTTATTTTTGGAATTCAAAATTACTGGGCTCTTATCTTCCCTTTGCCAGGGATTGTTTTAGGAGAAATTGAGAAATAATGCAGGGCCTTCCTTTGGTCAAGGACAGTAACCTCTCGGTCATCCCCTGTAGCTTGGCAGCAGGTGTGTCTGCCTAAAAAACAGGGAGGGCTTGTATTCCTTGTTATCTTGGAATAATGCTGCTTTTGCTAAGAAAATCTGGAGGCTCTTTGTTGACAAGGATAATATGTGGATTCGATGGGTGCATAGTTACTATAGTGTTGGGTGTGACTTTTGGGAGCTGCCCCTGAAGTCAGCATGATCTGTTGTGTGGAAGAAAATGTTAAAGGCTAGAGAGGATTTTAAGGATTTTGTGCCTAGGGTGTTACAATGTAGCAAATTCCCTATGAGAGAAGCCTATTTATATTGTGTAGAGAACATGGACTCTGTTGAGTGGTATAGGGTTGTCTGGGGGCCTTTGCATGCACCTAGGAATTCATCCATTCTATGGTTGGCTATGCACAATCGGCTGGCTACGAGGGTACGGATTAGTGCTTGGGATCTTGAGATTGATACATCTTGTTTCCTTTGTGAAGGTGGAGTGGAAGATCGAGACCATTTATTTTTTTAGTGTCCTTTTTCTTGGAAAGTGTTGCTGAAGGTTTTTCAGGTGGTGCGGCTGCATGACTGGCCTCATAAGTGGCAGCAGGTTTGGAGGTGGTTGATAAGGGTGACTCGAGGGAAGAGGTTCAAGTCTAAAGTGAGAAAGACAGTGTTTGCTGCAGTGGTGTACTATGTGTGGGAAGAGCGAAATGTTAGGGTGCACGCTGGTAGAAGAATGACATGGGAGCAACTGGTGAGTGTTATAGTTGAAACTGTGCAGAGTAGATTAGATGTTGCTTTTGATGTACTGTTTGGTTAGTATATGCACTGTTAGAATGTACATGGCCTGAGTATGCTCTTCAGCCAGGTTTGTAGATACTTTTCTTTAATTCTTTTATCTTCTGAGTTTACCAGTTTTTATGTAGATCTCAAAGGGTTGGAATGTAAGTGTCGTTGGAGTATTTCTTATCAATAAAGTTACAGTTACAGGGATACCGTCCTCTTTCATCCACAAAAAAAAAAAAACTTATTTTCATCAACTAAACGCTACCTAAAGATTTTGAGACCTTTGAATTGAAGCTCAAACTCTAGAACCACCCCACCCCCTCCATGGTGGAGACATGCAGCTACTCTCCGGCCTTAAGCCGCTGCACCAAATAAGACTTGGACATCAGGTTAAGCAGCCAGCGCACCGTCATAGAGCAACACCCATGACTATGAAAACAAAGAAAGCGGAACTAGTCCAACAACGGGCCATCAGCTTAATTAAAGCACCTGTTTTTATCAATATGCCAAATAACAAGGAGGCTTATCTTCAACTTTCAATTTCAGAGAACATCACAGGCTATAACAACCACTGCTTAATATTACAACTCCATTAATTAACCACGGCATCGCTTATGGCATGTACAATTATCCCCGGGTATGTTTCACCTCGTTTGGCTTAAAAACTTCCTCACATGCACAACTTTGGGCATGCCATCTCGGACCTCACATGGAGATCCAACCAGCACCCAATACACAAGAAACTTTGCATCTTAGTGCCTAGTGAAACTAGTATTAAATGCCAACTAAGTTTCTTTTTCCTTAACAAAAGAAACACTCACATACCGTAAAGAAGTTATTATAACCCTTTTTGAGCAATTATTGAGATGGCTAATAGATAGTGGAGTAATAAAGTACACAAGTTGTTAATGGGCGGGGAATCTCACACGTTATGGATAAAAGTTTGAAACACTATATGCAATTATAACCTTGTACTTGTAGGACGACGTACCTAGCTAGTTATTGACTTAGCTGTTTGTGAACTGTGCTAGTCTTATTTTTCACAATCTGTTCTCTGCTAGTAGTTGCTTCAAAACTTAGAATATTACCATGGCTAAATCATCGGGGGGGCATTCAGAGCACCTTGATTTGGCGGAAGCAAAGAGCCTAATTAAGTAACTAAACAAGTTTCCTTCACGATCTAACAAGCCTATGTTTGTGAATGGGAGACCAAAAAGAATAAAGTTTTCCAATCACTACGATACATGAGCTTTGTGCTTCGTCTTTGGGAATATTTTAACTTACATAGCTATGTGAGAATCATCCACGTGTGAGATGCCCATTTGTTGAATCAATGTGAATTCCAGTTTGGATGAGGATGAATACCATGTGATGTGAGGCTCAAGAAGGCATAAAAGCAGGGAGGGAAAAAAGAAGAAAATCTCTGTCACATTACTAGATCATCACAATTACTTACGGACAGTCAATCAATGTTGAACTGTTTTTGTAGTGTAGCTTAAGGATGAGAACCATAACAGCTAATGTTCACATGGATGTGGAAAATTCACAAGCTTGCAAGCTTAAAATATAAACTTACTCAGTAATTTGCTGCTGGATTTCCTCAACCGTTTGTCTCTTCTGGGGGACCAATTCTACAACTTAATTCAGGAAATAAATGAACATCGATCAGAGATCAATTTAAAATTTCATCTTGCTAATGTTGAAAGTAAAAGCACATGTTCTTTTCAGCGGAAGCTTAATGAAATTGTCACACACTACCTGACAAATCAAAGTAACATGAGATGTCCACCAAAGGCAGTATAAATGCAAACATCTGCATGTGGATTCCAACACTGTCATACAAGGAACAACAGAAAACTTACTTAAATTAGTGCTTATATTTGCTACCAAATCCACATAGCAAGCTTAAAGGTGTAGACAGACACCAACCAAGACACTCCTTCACGTCCACTTTCAGTATGGACCCAAGAATCTCCTTCTCCAATGATTTTGCTGAACCCCATCAAATCATAAAAGGCCATGGAAACTACAGAGAAGCTCCCGTATCTTCAGATTTTGAATTCCGAGTCTCCAACTACGGAATGATTCCAGCAGATCAGATATTCTCCAAAGGAATGCTGTTGCCTTTGAAGGAAAATTGCAGCAACCAAGGGCGGAAGATCACTTTAAGAGAAGAATTGCTTGTAAATGAGGATAAGTTTGAGAGGTCCTTACCAAAGATGAAGAGTTCAGGCTGGTGGAAGGATCGGTTAGGGCTCAAGAGGGGACAGGTGATGCCCAAAAGAAATGATGCACATATTCTGGGGAGAACTGCTGAAGAGAAGATGGTCCCAATGGCTCAACAGGACTTTTTCTTCAAACAATGAAAGGTAATTAGCCCAAGCATATCATGCATACTTTGACAACACAAAACTTGAGATTTAGCCTCACACCAAGCATATGCTGACATTGTTAAATCAATAAATTTTACCATATACTTACATGCATAAATGCATAATTAAGACATGTGTGTGTGTGTGCGTATCTGTATACATGAATGATTGCTATGCTATGCTATGTTCAGCTTCCTTATGTAATGTACAGTTGGCTATTTTATACAGAGTAATTTCTTCTGTCCCTCACATGTACATATTTGAACTTCTTAGAGTGGATCTGAACAAAGGCACCATATCAACTTTTTTTGTGGAAGGCGAGTCCCCAGGGATATAATGCCAGCTGCTTTCCAGGTTTCCGTTGTTAACCTGGTGTTAATTTGCTGTTGTCAAGAATGCCTCCTTGTGAGAATTAACTATTACTATTAGCTGTTCATTAATCATGTATAAATTTTTGTAGCTGAAGAGTAGCATTTAATTAACAAGCCAGACATTATGTACTCAGTTCAGTAATTATTCTACTCTAGTGGTTTATCTTTGCATATCCAGTTCACCGACTTCTTCAAAAGTGGCTAGATCTCTCTTAACAATTTTGGTAATACTATAATAACAAACTCAATGGAGTAAAAAAACACGAGCACCATAAGAAGTAGAACGAAGTTTATTCCATCATCACAGCAACATTTTGTTATTTTTCGCCTTTCCATAACCTTTCCATAAACTAATGAACTAATGATTAATAAAGAATACACTCGTTTAATCCCTTTTTTTCTTCTTCTACTTTCCTATATATGAGAAAGAACTGGCAAGTACATCCAACAGAAATGATAGTATAAACAGTGTACACAACTAGTATAACCCGCCCGCCGGTTTGATCAGATAACTATCATTCAACTTCCAATTACTAGTATTATACTTAGCCTTGGCGTGCATATCACTTCAAGACCAAGTGAAGTTGTCAGGGTTTGGTCTCTCTTCTTGGGAGGTAGGAGGCATTTTAAGTTGCGGTTTGGCCAAATTAATATTTTAAGAAACAGGAGGATTTAATAAAATATATATGATATTCCTTCCAAATCTGAAAAACTAAATAGAAATTAAAAGGGAGAGTGACTAACTGCAATAATGCCAAGGCCGCAAATAGATTATTCGAAATAATTTGAACATTCAGAATTAATAGCTATTTCTTAAACGAGCTGAATTGAAGAAATTTTAAAACATACGAATAGGACGTTTACTTACTTACTTGCCAAAGACTATAATCTTCTTCCGGCAGATCAAAGAACACCTCCATTGCGCCACAAAAAGAATTCAGACTTCGACCTGAAATCCCGTTATAAGAAAACGGTGCAGATTCTCGGACAAGAGTTTCGATCGACTCGCTCCTTCACCGCCGTTTGAGAGTGTACTGACGATCGCCGCCGCCCAAGGATACGGCTACGCACGATTTCCAGACACATACGCTCATCAAGTCTGACTGTTTCTACCAGACTCCTCAATGAATGTTGGAAATTATACTCCATAACTCTTGCGGTTTCTTCCTCTAGTGGAAAATTAGGGCTTTAAAGCGTGTGTCTCTGTGGCAGAGAATTTGCTTTTGCTTGCTTCAGAGCGCGCGTGGGATAGGAATGAGTGCCAACCTAGGACACGATTCGTCTGTAACTCCTCTGTCTTTGCCTTAATTTTTTTTTTATTTAAAAATTAAAAAATAATAATAATAATTAAAGTAGGAAATTTTGAGGACAGATGAAGATGAATTGAGTCCCGTCATTTATGGCTTATTCTTATTAGGGGATTCAAACTTAGGTAAACTTAGGTTTTGATGAGTGAATTTTTTAATTTTTTACCACTCAATTTTCATTAGGCTCGGTTTAAGGGAATTGGAAATTTTGTTTTTGAGGGATTTGAGAAATGTATTTTGATGGATAAATAACATGTATCTGAATATAGAAATTTGAGAAAATTATTTTACGATGTATTGATGGATTTAACATCGCTAAATATATTAAAAATTGAAAAAAATGAAGGTGATGAATTCACGATGAATTATGCTAGTGATTCACCAGCAACGTGTCACCAATTCTTCCATCGACGGCTCGTCTTCACTCACGTCGCACGACTGTGACAAGGACCATCGGCTTGCTAGTGTCGCTTGACTATCGCCACTGCGAAGCTTCGTCGTCGTTGAACACCTAGTGCCGGAGATGAAGCCTCCCCTCGTGCCCGCGAGCAAATAGAATCGGTAAGCAAGGACATCTTCATATGTATTGCTGAAATCAAACATGCAATGCAATTAATTGAGGAGAAACACTCAACTTTCTGCAGGGAGTGAACCGGTCATCATCAGGCCGCCGGAAATCGTTTGCACCGTCGCCGTTCCGATTCGGACGCTTCTTTCTTCATCTCCGACGCGGCTAGTTGGAGGCGGACGAACGAGGAGGGAAAGTGGGGCGAGTTGGCCGGCGAACCTTCACCGTCAGCGATGTGGCTGGGCTGGCGAAGGAGCTTGCCATTGCTGCTGCGGCTGATCGAGTTCCTCCAATCGATCGAGCTCGCCAGGATTCCGATTCATGAAGAAAATAAAAATATTTTTTTCTATAAAAAAATGAAAAGTAAGTTTCTCATAACCAGAAACTAGATCTGTGCGGAGAAAAAAAAAAGATGAAGAAATAGTGAGAGAAGGACATAGAGAAATGACAGGTGGAGAAAGGCAAAGTAAAATTCACCAGCAACTCCCAGTATTTTTCACCGGACTGTCAAACTTGCATCATAATTTTATGAGGAGCTAATTCACTTGTTAATTCCCCAAAAAATCACTGAATTCCATCCCACTCAATTTTTAAGTTTGAAATTCCTTGTTGTGTTGTCCTCCCCTTTTCTTTTTTACTAAGAATAATTTAGGTAAAAAGCACAAAAATTACTCCGTATGTAATAATTAATAAAAAGGTCAGAGGAAGTATTATACAATCACTTCCGAATGATTGTTGTAATGATTCCAGTAAAATCAATAAAATAATCACTTCTTACCAACTTCTTCAAGTCATCAAGTGAACTTGTCATTAGATAAAGGTCAGCTAAAAATTGATTTTCTTCGTCCGAACTGATAAGAACAATCTCAAATGAAAGAAGCAGAGAGAATATTGTATTTTGAAGGTTCCTCCACTGACATTTATATAGTGGAGGTCCTCATGCAGGAGTCTTGTAATAGTGGGTTCTTTTAGGGATAAACATGCGTAGACCGGAAGGAGTCTTTTTCATCAATAGGAGTAGAGGTCGCTCCGACCTTTAAGGCAAGCCTCCGGGCTTATTAGCTGTCGAGACCTGGTTTAGCGCAGAAGGACTCTACTCTGTGGACAGTGATTATTGTGAGCTATCAACGGACCTAAAATATTTTTAAAAATAGTTCAAAACTCGCAGGTCTTTTAGGCCAATATTCCGGACCCTAGAGGCCCATATGTACCAAAAACCAACAAGGTTTGGAGTGCCTTCCACTCGCTCATGAAACCCATAAACTGTACAGCTGCATTTGTGTATCCCCTCAGACAGAATTGAATAGAGAAATGCATTCAAAAAAGGTTTGGGAATGAAAAAAGTTTGGGAGCAGCGCTCAGACCATGGCACATCGTGCAAGTGATACTAGGGATGGACATGTTCACAAAACTGATCCGCTCACCATGAAACGGGTCGTGGATATCCAGAGAGTTTCACCAATAAAAATATTATTTACAATATAGTCACTGAATTTTCAGAAAAATTACAAAATGATTTTCCAATTTTTAAAAAAATATAAATTGGTCCTCAAACTTTTTAAAATTTTATATTTTGATCCAAAATTATTTACATTTTTAGTCTCTAAACTTTATTAAAAATGAATTAAAAAAAGATCAAAACTTTAAAAAGTTACACTTTAGTCACTGTGGGTGGAACGGATCGGATCTATGTGAATTAGTCATTGTGGGTGGAACGGGTCGAATCTATGTGAATCATTCCACCAATAGAATACAGCGGGTCATGCAGCGATCTACCACAATGCGGATTGATCCATGAAACGGGTCGACTTGCCCCAGCTCTAATGCCCATCCCTAAGTGATATAGACCGTTTGCTGAT
>JBBYHH010641526.1:0-10414 GCA_038382905.1 Daphne laureola
TTTATTGTCCGCACTCTGGAGTATGGTGTTCCGCGAGTCGCCATCCGCCGTAAGATGAGACGCTTCCGCACAGTAACCCGTTCCCGGCGAGGATACACGGTGGACGGTGGTGACACGTTTAGTAACCAAGGCCAGCTTTGTCATACACAACCCTTTGGCTTCCTAATAACATATCCAAGTTTCTTTTTCCTCCTACAGATCTTTGTAAATCATTTGAAAGTTTTTAATTTTTAGCCTTTAAACTTCACACTTATGTCATAAGCTCATTCTTCTCTAACTTTAGTTTATCAACTAGAGATTTATACTCTTGACAGATATGAGTAAGTTAAAGTACCTCATCAATATGTTGATAACTCTCTACGCTTGAGCTACTGGATGGATACCTGATCATCTTCATTGGCCATGAAGCAAATGTGTGCCTCATTCTCTTCATCTGAGGACTATTCATCAGAAGAACCATCACTAACACTCCAAGCACCCATCATTTTGAGACCTTCTTTATTCTTGAAAGGTTTGTTTTCTTTCTTTTTTCCATTGTCTTCATTTTAAGGGCAGTCTAGAGCAATATGTCCCATTTCATTGCATTTGTAGCATATGGGACCCTTGGAAGAATTTTCTAGTCTTTCTTTCTTTTGTCATTATCCTTCCGTTTTGTTCCGAAGAGTTTCTTGAATTTCCTTGCTAACAAGGTTGCTTTATCATCATTGTTTTCAGAAGTATGACTTTTTTTTTTATTGAGCCTTCAGAGCAATGTTCTTGTCCTTGTTGAGCATTCTTTCTTCTTCTTTCTCATTCATTTCATAAACTAGGAGTTGGCCAAACAATTCATCAATTGTCAATGTTTCAAGCTTTCCTCCTTCATTTATAGCTTCTACTATACTCTTTCAGCTTGGAGAAAGACTTCATAGAATCTTTTTGACAAACTTATCATGTGTGTAGACTTTGCAAAATTGCTTGGGAGGAGTAATGATTTCATTGAACCGCTTGAACATATGTGAGATAGGCTCCTTTGATTCCATAGTGAACAACTCATATGCTCTTACTAGCATATGTTTCTTTATGTCATTGACTTGAGTAGTTCATTCATATGTGACCAATAGTTTGCTTCACATGGCATGTGTAGGGATGAGCATTGGAGAGAGTCGACCTGCTTCATGGATCGATCCGCATTGATCCGCATTGTGGTTGATCGTTTCATGGATCGCTCTACTCTATTAGTGGATCGATCTGTATTGATCCAACCCGCTCCACCCATAGTGACTAAAGTGTATTTTTTTGTAAAGTTTTGGTCCTTTTTTATTTTTTAACAAAGTTCAGGGACTAAAAAAGTAAACAATTTTAGGTCAAAATGTAAATTTTTGAAAAGTTTGAGGACCAATTTATAATTTTTTAGAAATTGGAGGACCATTTTGTAATATTTTTTAAGTTTAAGGACTATGTTGTAAAAAAAAATTGGTGAAGCTCCAATGGATATCCACAGTGGCGGAGCCAGGATTTTCGGTTCGGGGTGCCAATAACTGACAAAAAATAAGATTAAATGATAACAAGAAAATTTTTGGTCGAAAGATTGATATATTACTATAAATTAATACGATATAAAAAAATAAATTTTTACATTTTTAGTTACTAGACTATTTGTTGGGCTAAATTGATACAATTTTGTGAATTGGATCAATTAATTAAGTCGAATTAAAAAAATTAATCATCAATGTATTATTTAAATGAACCTTATATAATTTATATAAACATAAAAAAAATTATTGCCTCAATTTACTACTATATACTCCCTCATTCCCAGCAAAATTGATACATGTTTTTTTTTTTGGTCATCCTAACAAAATTGATACGTTTTCTTAAACGAAAATATTTTTACATCAACTTTACCTTATTAGCCTTCATTTCTCTTCCCACTCAAAAAAGCTACTTTTGTCTTTTATGCTTACTTTACATTTTTACCCTCTAGTCAACAACATTTCTTAATCTACGTGTCCGGTCAAATGTATCATCTTTTCTCAGACGGAGGGAGTACTAGTTAATTTGTAAAAATTTAGGTGGGGCATGGCCCACCCTAGACTATATGTGGCTCCGCCACTAGATATCCATGACCCGCTACACCCAAGGTGGATTACAAAATTGACTCGCTTCATGATGTAGCGATCTGGCGTAGCGTGGAGCGATAAAGTGGATATGCCCATCATGTGCACTGTCACAAGAAGACAGAAGGTTGAATTGGTCACGCATAGCATAATATAAAATGTTAATAGCTTTTGCATCTAAGGTGCAAAGTAAATCATCATGTCTGTTGAATTCAGAGAGATCATTTGGCACATCAATGCCATTTGCATTCTTCTTTGTAGGAACTTTGTTGCCATTAACTATGGCTCTCCAGATAGAAAAATCAATAGCTTGGATGTGGATCCTCATTCTGTTTTTCCACCAATTTAAGTTGAGAGCATCAAACAGTGGTGGATTTGTGGTACTATGTTCTTCATAGGCAGATGTGGAAGCCATGATCTTAGAACTCTTAAACTGTGAGGTTTACTGACTTGAGTAACCTGCTCTGATGCCAATTGAAGTCCCAAATACAACCAAGAGGGACAATTGCTAGCTTTGAAAACGAAAATTGTTTAAAACCTGATCAACGCGTTGATAAAGCAAGGTTTTGAAAACAACTTGTAAAGTTAAGGTATCAACAAATTGATGAAGTAGTAGCAAACAAAACAAGTGTAGAATGACACAAAGAGTTATAGAGGCTCGGTCCACTTGACTTACGTCCTCTCCTCAAGCTCCACTTAAGAATTAATCTACTATAACTACCTGACACACATGGCTTATTCAATGTGCCTGACCCACAAGACTCTACACTTGCCCGACTTACAAGACTTTACCAATAACTGACACATATGAATTTACAAATGCCTGACTAACAAGACTTTAACAAGTTTACCCAATACACAAGATTTACACCAAACCTTTGCCTCACTAACACAACAGAGAAGAAACAAGTGATCAACGATCAATGCATTGATAGCACAATCTATCAACCCGCCTCTTCCTTGGGAAGTTCAACCACTTAATGTTGAAGAACTAGTCTTGCAACACCAAACGTTGAGTTGATATATGAAAGCTCAGAAGAAAAGACCTTTACAAAATAAGAGTTTAAAAACCGCAGAGTTTTCTTGAAAACACTTTTCAAAAGATGAGAAAAGCTTATGTGGATCAATCCTCTGATGAGCTAAGCTTTGGCTAGTGTATCTTAAATGTTTTTTAATCAGTATTTGATGATGATCTCTTGAGTATAGACTCTGTACAATTCTCAAAGTGTTAGATATCTTCTTTATATGATCATTCTTTTTTATATAGGCTTCATTGATGCTTGAAATGTATATGAGCGTCTCTGAATGATGTAGTAGCCATTGGAGATGAGATTTTGAAAATTCTTTCCATTCTAAAAGCTTTTGAGCCACTAGAGAGGCTAAAATAGTTGTTAAATAAACTTGACATTTTCTAGTCTTCATCATCAATGCGTTGATGAAGACTAACTTCAACAACTTTGATGAATTTCTTCATACTTTTCAATCATCTTTTGTTCTTGATCATTTGTAAACTTCATAATCATCTTTTTCTTTGAACTTTTGAGAATGACATTGATCCAAATTGAGTAGACCTTAAGAGCATGGTGTTTGCTGCTTGAGCAATTTACCATCAACACGTTGATGAATAGTGCCATTAACAATTGTCTTGATTAGTTTCCTTTCTCGGTCTGATCTGATTATGATATTTCCATAACTTGATGATCCGTGTTAAAAAACATCATATTTAAAATCCAAAGTCTCCTTACATTTTGCTTTTCAAGAACCTGTGAATGTGGCTAAGACAAAAAATTCACATTAATCATGAATTGAATCGAAACGCATATATATGGAATCAATATGAAATGAAGTAATAACATAAAGCTTCTTCCTCTTTATGAATATTTGCAATTATGTCCCATCAATTTTGATGTTTAAAACCAAGATAAACATACTTTAAACAAGTCCTTCAACTTATCAAGACTTTTCACTTTTTAAGTTCATGTTTTGGAATCATCAAAACACATATAGAGTCAAAAATTCATAGCAAGCCAAAATGTCAACTCCGTGATTTATGAAAATTTATCTTCAAGGTTAGGAATGGAAAATCATGGTTTCTCCCTTAGTGTTTACTCAATTTTAAGAGCAGGTTTGTGTCATTGTGTGCAGTCATCCAAAGTTCAACGTCTTTACCATAGGCTTGATGATCGACCTTTAACCCCCTCACTAAAAATCCCCAAGGGGGAGCTAGATGCAACCCACATGACAACGGTCTTACCATGGTTATAATGTGGGTTGGCTTAGTAAGGAGGGTAGCCGGTTGATGGCTATTTGTGGTGGAGCTTTAATGAGACAAATTGAGCATGCAGTACTATGGGCACTTTAGACGTAACAAAATAATTTAATTCCATTCCCCATGTACCTGATCAACTAGAGTACATGTTTCCAAGCTCTCACTCTCATCAGAATTCCTCACTCTTAGCTTTTTCAAATGAAATTCAAAATGACAATTAAACATAGGTGTTCTCTTGTTAAGCAAATTTTTGTTTTCAAAACTTTTAAGTTGGAAGGCGGGGGCTTTTCCGTCATGTCCCACATTTGCCTTTTGATTGAGGTCACCTTGTTTGATAACTTTCACAATCATCTCACATGTATAACTTTTTGGCATTTCAACACAAAGCCAAATTGTTTTTATTTTCTCAACCAACATTTCTCAATCTTGTCCCAACTTGATTTTGAACCCATCCCTCATATTCCATCTCTCATACCCTTACTAATTCACGCTCAACAAGTTCCAAGGACCAAAGAGAGAGAAATAGAGAAGTGGGTGGGTTATGATGTGGGTGCCAACAAATAATCAGTCTTTCATGCTCAAGGGTTATGACGTGGGTTAACTAAAGAAAATATGTACAAGTTGGCTATTTGAAAAACTGGCTAATAATAATTTGTTGTTATCATCATGCATCACATTTAATATATGTGAGTCTACAATGGTCAAGATGTCCAAGTTCTAACTTAGAAGTGAATCCAAATGCTCCCATGAAGAACATTCGCTCGATCAATCATGTGAAGATAAATTTCACATAGTTGTGTTTCCATTCACTTAGTTGGAAATAAATTTGCATACCCTATAAAATTAAAAAAAAAATTGGCTTAATACCAACGGTTTCGGTTTATAAATCAAAGTTGATTTAAAGGTTAGGGTTCTTCTTGTATTTTTTTTTTAAAGCATGCAAAATGAGTTATCCTAAAATGCATCTAAAACCTATAATGCAAACTGCAACTAACATGAAACTATTATGTACAGGTTAAAGCATCATCAATATTTTGATCAAGGTAATCACTCTCTCAAATCCAAAAAGTCATGCAACGCATACCACCCCAACTTAAAATCTATGATCATCCTCGATGGGGAGGTAAAATAAAGGAAATGAATTGAGAGTCATACCTAAGATAACTCATTCATGGCATCCCTGTTAGCAGAGGAGCTAGCAGCGGAGTGTTGCGGTGAAGCTTGGCCTTCATTTAGATCCTCCTCTTTTAGGCACCTCTCTTATTTGATTCATTCTGTCATCTTGGAGCACCTATCTTATTTCATTCATTCCGTCATCTCAGAGATCAAATCGATGTTGTTCAATGAATTCTTCCAACGAAGCCTGATAGAGTCGCCCTGCTATCCTATCACAAAATCTCAGTTCAGGAGGAAGTGTGTCCTGACCAATGAGCTTTTGCATCACCTTCCTATCCATCTATGATTTCCAGAGTTTTCAAGGTAAGCAATCAATAATATTTACAGTTATAGTGCATCCAAATTCATCGTTTCAGAGTAGTCGGAGTTTTCCAAGAATACTAAAAGTAAAGCACATACTCGGGTACTGGCATTCATGGATGAGAGTCCTACTAAAAGATCATAGACAAAATCACATTCAAGCAAGATCTCTCATGCTCATGAATATTCAAGCATCTCAGAATCACGGTTGTTTTAGTAAAATCTAAAAATTTAAGCATGAACAATGTCTCCGGTCGAGCAACTTAATTGTATGATTGCAATAAAACTATAAACTCATCGACATAACACAAAGAGAAATAATTAACCAAACAAAGAGATCAGATCTCTACTCTGCCCAACCATGTCATTTTTGTCAAAAAGTATACTGCATAAAATTCATACTTGAAAATTAAGAAAATTTACCAAGAAATACTTAAAACATGGTCTATGATGGCATATCATCAAAGCAAGCAAGAATGAAGCTTCAAAGTGCTCATAGAAAGAAGAATCAAGAAGATAAAAAAAATTAGCCTTACTCAAACTTCCAGATCTGAAAAATTAAGGGTAGGAAAAGTTACCTCGTGTTTGAAAAGAGTAACTAATGACTTTTACCACAAATAAATGACTGGAAAAAGTTTCAAAGCTAAAACTAAGCAAAAGGAAGGTGAAAAATGAGAGAAAATACGAGTTTATGAATTTGAGGTGAAAAATTGGGTGTGGACCGAGAATTTAAATCTGCTAAAAGTGCTACTGGGGGATCACACTGTAAATCACAATGGGTCATCCCGCTCGAACGCCTCGTTCCCGCTCTTTCAACTTCTGTTTTCTTGCCTGGGGCAAGGTGAACACAACAGAGATTTTAAGGGGTCGTCTTACCGGTCGCCTGGTTCCCGCTTCTTTCATTTTCAATTTCACACGTAGGCTAGGCGATCGCCCTAGTCATTGTAAAAGGTCTCTTCACTGGTCACCCCATCTCAGGAACTTATTTTTTTTCTCATTTTTCAAATTCTCATTCGGTGTTTCTTAAAAAATCATAATTTTACTCAATCTTACCAATACCAAGACATTCCATGGTGCTCTCGATGATATTTCTTATTCCATCCCGTCCTAGTCGCTGGTCTCCATGACTCTCCCTATAAACTTAATCATATAACACCAATCAATTATTCAAAAAAAAAAAACACTGAACTTAGGTACAATAGTTAAAAAAATTGAACTGTTGGGTTGCCTCTTAGGAAGCGCTACATCTAACGCATTTAGCCTGACTCCTGATATGTTGACTTAAGATGGGCCAAAAGTTTTTATGGCAGCACTACCCTTACTTCCAACAATTGGTTTCTTCCACAACCCAGACTTGCTTGGTCGTAGTGTTCATACCTCCTTCTTATTCTTTTTTCCTTTCTTATTTTTATTCTGAGCTCTTCTACTGGGTTTCTCAATCATTGGGTTGCCAATAATGGATTACACTATGAAACCTAAAGATTCCTTCCAACTTTGTGATGATCACGTAGCATCCTCTCTGCTCTTTGACTTGCTTGTCCTTGATAGAGTATAAGGCTACTCCCCAATTGCCAGCTCAAAAGGAAATTTGGTTACCATCCAGGTCAACCTTTACTCTAGACGCGACCAAGAATGGTCATCCTAATTAAGATGATGGATTCCTTCTGGTCTTCATACACATCTAACACCATGAAATCAACAGGGAAGTATAGATTATCAATTTTGACGATGATGTCTTCCAGCATGCCATCTAGCTTAACCATAGATGAATCTGCTAATTACAATCGAATGGGAGAGGGTTGAAGCTCATTGAGTCTAAGATTCTTGCTGATTGAGAGCGGTATAAGGTTGGTGTTAGATCTGAGGTCACAGAGTCCATTTTCCACAAGGACGTTTCCAATCGAGATTGGGACAGTAAAAATTCCTTGATCTGACCGTTTCTGAGGTAGAGGGTAAGAGATTTATCTTGCATCCTCAACTATCTTGATGACTTTTAGCGTTGGAAATTTCGAGTAAACATCTTCCTCTCTAAGGTTCACAATCTCTTTTCCATTCCTCAGACTAATCACCTTGCATTTCCCTCGCAGGCCCTCAGTGTCACTTAGAATTCCTTTCTCCTTCTCTAGAGCCTTGACGTTGGTCGCTAGCTGACCTACGTGCAACTCCATGTTACCTAGTTGTGCGCCAAGGTTGGTCAGATGACATTCCTGTGTTTTTTGAAGTCAGTTTGATGGTTCATGAAGGTTGTGAGGGTGTCTTCCAAGGTGGTCCTTCTACCTTAGGACTGCAGAGGTTCGATCTCCTAGTGTTGGTTGTTTTATGCTGGCTCTAGTGCTCCACTTGGATTCCCATAGTTGAATCCTTCATTTTTGGACCTCTGGTAGACATTGGTCTAGTTTATTCTTTATCTCTGGGGGTAGTTGTTATTCCTGAAGTTGACGAAGTTGGGTTCTTCCACCATGTAAAGCTCGTTGACGGCGAAGGCTTGTCTTACTCCGATCTTCTCCTAGTTTTTCAGAATTTTTCTCATTATGTTTTGATGTTGGTCGCTAGCTACCCTACTTGTAACTCCATATTGTGCAGTTGTGCGCCTAGGTTGGTCAAGTGGCATTCCTACGTCTCGTTGAAGTTAGTTTGATGTTTCATGAAAGTAGCAAGAGTGTCTTCCAAGGTGTTGCTTCTGCCTTGATGTTGCAAAGCTTCGCCCATCTAGTATTGGTTGTTTTGTGCTCGTTGTAATCCACCACTCAGATTTTCGTAATTAAATCATTCACGTCTGGGCCTCTGATAGGTGTTGTTCCAATTCAATTCTTGTTTTTTTGGGATATTTTCTAATCCTGAAGTTGTCAAAGGTAGCTTCCTCCACAGCATCGAGCTCGTCAACGACTAAGACTTGCCTTACTCTAGTTCTCTCCTGGTTCTTGAGGATTTTGCCAATTATACTGGTAAGAGTGGACATTTGGGCTTGAATTGATGTTTCCTTGTCTACTTTGTACATCCTCCCTTCACATTTTTCATTAACGTATCTCTTCTTCAATATTCTTCATGTGCTTGAGCGGATTCAGGAGTTTCCAGGCTTCATCCAGCACCTTCTCCATTTAACCAGCCACCAGATGTGGTGCTCAAGTGATGTTGAGATGCATGAGACAACCCAGTGAAAAATGTACAAATTTGGTGCTCACAGGTGTTCTATGATTAGGGGCACTTCTTGATTATTTTCTTAAAGTGTGTCCATGCTTAAGCGAGCTCCTCCCAAAAGTTGAGTATCACATTTTTCAACTCAAAAGCTCCTTTCAGTGGATAACACTTCTTCAGGAAACTTTATTTCAGCTCGGCCCAACTACGGATCTTTGCATGATCAAGGCTCTTATACCACTTGAAGGCAACATCCTTCAGGATAAGGGAAAGAGCCTCATCCTCTTCGAATCTTCCATGAGGTTATAGGTTGTAAGAGTGACGCAAATGAGGATAAACTGGCCCAGGTGGTTATTGGGGTCTTCATTTTCTAGGCAATGAAATGGGTGATTCTCCACGAATATGAGAAAGTTACCTAGAATGGTGTAGTCTCCATCGGCTGTTGTAGGTTGGACGGTCCTCTCACAGTCATCCACGACAAGATGTCTATATAGATTTACCAACGGAATGCGCAACCTCTATGCACCATTCTTGATCCCCTTTCCTTCCAGGATCTCTCCATTGTTGTGGACTTCCTCTTTGTTTTCTTCATGATCTTGGTTCGGAATCTCCTCATTTCGATCAAAGTGATGTGGATCGTCCATTCCAATGGACGGTCTGAAACTTGAACCTTCTGTGTTGAGTAGAGACTGATACACTTGAGTTCTCTTGCTTATGTTCCATAGATTCCTTAGAGTTCGTTCAATTTCTAGATCTAGATTCACATGATTCCCTTGCAAACTCCGAGTCATACACCGAACAGGGTGCCTTCCAGGAAAACAAGGAAACAAACCAGATCCACAACAACAAGAATTTCTCAAGTAGAATATCAGAGTGAATCTATTTTAGAACTTTCATATATAAACAGATCTAATACTCAAGGAAGATCTAAAACAAGAAAAGAAAAGTATATAACAAATAGCAAGAAAAACAACGATCTTGAAGTCGATCCCCGGTAACAACGCCAAAAACTTAATGCGCGGGATTTTGATATATAACATTGGGACTAGTTCAAGCTTTAAATTTATACTCACTCATCCCTAATTATAGTTTTGTCTATTGTAGATGGGGAGAGTGGAGTCGAACCATAGAGATCAGCTCGATCGATGAACCTCTTGCTATAAGCTAAAAGTATTTTTGGATTTTGAATAGTGGATGTTGTGAAAATAATAGATCAGTGCAAGAAATAAAATGCAGGAAATAAATACTGAAATAAAATAAAAAAATGAAATCCTTCTGAGGTCACCAAGAAAAACAAGATAACTAGAGTGGATGTAGTTTGAGAAAACGCTAAGTAAGGGGGTCGGATAAATATCAAGCAATGACCTCTCGGCCTATAGACATCCTCGCCATTGCTGATCTGGAGGATCTCTCCATACCCAGTCTCAACAACAGGGCA
>JBBYHH010641636.1:0-10414 GCA_038382905.1 Daphne laureola
AGAAGAAAGTATTAATGAGTGACTTGTTTGTAAAGATTAGAAGTTAGAGAGTTAGTGTAGTGACTGAAATGGAAATTACTGTGAAGGTGGAGTTTGTTTGTCAACTACTGAAAAGTGCAGGGGTTATTAATTAATTACTGAATTAATTACATTACTTATTAAAAGAAAGAAAAAGGAAATAAGGATGAGGATCAGTCTTTACAGATCGAGATTCTTCTTCTTCTGGGAGCTGGTTCTGCTTCTGGAACGATGGAGCTGGCGAAGGCTGGGCTGGTGGAGGCGAGACGATCGACGAACCAGCGAGGGACGCCGGCGAGATGGCAACGCCGGCAGCAGAGGAGTGTGATGGGCTGACGATCAACGCGAGGAGATAACCAGCCTTGGGTGTCCGGCGTGTCGCGACGGCAGGGGAGTCGCCTGCGACCAACCTCACATGTTCTTCTTCGTGTTCCTGCTGGCCTCGACGCGACGAACTGAAGAGAGAGAGAGGGCGCAACCAATGAGTTGTCGGCCTGGATCTCGTCGACGGCATCGCAGTGCCGCCGTTCCTGTACTGCGATTCGATGGAGAGAGGACTGGAGATCGGAGTGCTTCCCTTCTCTCTCGACCACGAAGTAAGACGGAGGGAGCTACGTAAGAGCTCCGACGAGTTCGTCGGCAAGTGGAGAGGTAAGGAACTGAGCTTCTCCTTTGGATGCTTATACCCTCTCTAATTTACAGACTTGTATGTTTGTTTGTGAAATCTCGATGGGAATTGATGAACGACTGAAACTGCCCTATTGTTGAATGAGGGATTTAAAATTTTAATTACTGTAAATCTTTGGTTCCATGGTTAGATTGTTAAGGATAATTGAACTTTTTGCAAGGATTGAAGGAAATTACTGAGACTTTGGTCCCTGAATACTTTGTATATTGATTGAACAAGTGTAATGAATAAATGGGCCAAGGGCCGATTCTGGCTCTACTTTTCTGCCGAATTCTGTGTTGCTGCCAAGTACTGTATGTGCAATGTTTTATTAAGGAAAAACTAGAGTTACTGATTGGCATCATACCTAAAGCTCTAAACTGTTAATGATTATCTTGTGAAGATAATCTTGGAATATCATACTTGAGGACCGAAACCTTGTGTGCATTATTAGATTGATAATAGAATTCTTGATGAATTTCTTGATGAAATATTGTGAAGGAAGTTTTAGTGTAAGAAGAATTGCTGGAGTAAGGTTCAAGATCAATAAAGGAAGACGGTGAACGGATGAAGGCAAATAGAGGTTTAAACTCACGGATAAGTTAAATGATGTATAAGAATATTACTACTGCTGGAGGTTGCCAAATTGTAATGATAGTGAACTTCTACTTGTAAGTATAAACATGAGTAAATACTGCTTATTTTCTTCAATAATGATGACGGTTCCTTAAAAAGATATTCTTATAATAGTAATACTCATATGTTGGATGATTGAGTGAGGAAGAACTGGAGTAATTACTACTTATCTTCTTGATATTAATACGGACTCCCAAATGATCAAGATTGAGTAATACAACTGTCGAGCCAAATGACAACTGTCACCCCACCCCCACGCTACACGGCATGGCGGGAAGCGGAGGCGGGGTCGGAGGGGTGGCGGTGAACTAAACCAATATTCCTATAATGCGCAGTCCTTAATGTGGGTTTAAACCACGTTTCAGGTCCCTGTTCACAGAATTCTACAACATACAATTTTTGCTTTCCTTGTATCTGCAAAACAGAATTCCAATACAATATCAGATATACTGAGCTCCGCTCAGGCCAGATACTCCGAAAGAAGGCTGCCTCAGGTAAGTACTTCCCGATAAAATAAACAGACATAACAGGTACCAAATATTTACAACATATACAGAATCTCAAAAAACACAATCCATTACATGAACACTCTATTTCTGAACTTCCAAGTCTATATGATCATGCATACTACGCTATAGAGCTTCTAACATAGCTACCATAATGTACATACACTAGCCGGGTGTCGCGTCAACCAATCGCCGACAGGAAGCCCGGCTCAACTGGTGCAGCTACTAGCTGCAATACAAATACAGAAGGATAGCCATTAGTAACATTCTCAATGTACTCAATCAGACAAATGTTAATCAATTCCCAATTCACAGAGTACTATTGCTTTCATTTAATATTTCCATTTATCACTTATCACAGTTTTCCCTCGGTCCACCCGCGATACCCCAATCATAACTACAGTACTCAATCACTTAAGGAGCTATTGTACCTGAGGTAGAAAATCATTAATGGCCGAGTGGTATTACTCCGCAGGCTCAGAATGAGACTCTCCTAAAATTTATAAAGGTAAGGGAGTGAGTTCCCGAGAGAACTCAGTAATGGTGTTGGTAGAAATAAATGTTTTCTTCATGTTTCACGTGCAATGACAATCTCAGGACAACAAATATAAAATATAACATACAGGATATGCGATGTACAGAATTATAACATAATGTACCGAAGTGCAAATCCTATTCCAACCCACACACCACGACGGCCTCCCGTGATCCTCTTTCATACCACTGGGAGTAACAGAAAAACTTCATACAACCAGAAATAGACGCATTGTACCAGCAAAGGCCTAGAACCGTTTTAATCGTTGTCATCACCCTAATGGTGGAAATAGAACCAAAACAGAGGGTTCGATGGTCACATAGATGTATGGAACCAAACAGAATACAGAAAACAGGAACAGAGGGTTCGGTGGTTACTCAGACACACGGAACTAATCAGAATACAGAAAACAGAAATAGAGAGTTCATGATCGTAGAGACTCATGGAACCAAACCCATCACAATACCATCATCGGGTCTGGTGGTCACAATGACACACAGAACCATTGCATAACCCATGTACCTGCACACCTTTACCGCTACCACGGAACTAGTCATATACCCCACCACCGGTATAAGATTGATCTCAACCAAATGAAATGGCACTAAGGATTACCTTAATACCCATTTAAAAAGGTTGAACCCTTACCTGAAAGCAATAGCAATACAGTCATTTGTGCAATCCCGTTCTGAAACCTTTTCCCTCTTATGCCATTTTCAAACACCAATCATTTCCTACCCAATTTCAATACCATTTCAGACATAAATAATATACACAAGTACATTACCATCTATAGACTAATATTCTACTTTCCATAGTACAATCTCAATATAACCAACATTACCACTTTTGATACATTGCACCAAAGTTGACTAAACCTTAACCAATTCCTTAATAACTTCTCATGCATGTTTTAGTACCTATTCTAAGGCCATCCATGTATAAACATTTTACTTTTCCATCACATTTCATCAATTCACAAAAATTACCCAACTTTGGATTTAATCCGTAACTCCATGATACGCAATGATTTGAAACTCATTCCAAGTATTAAAGTTTCTTAAAATCATCATCCAAGCATACCTGAATCAACAATTCATAAAAATATAGCACTTTAGTCCTTCACCAAAACTTATGCATTTTGCCTTAGGTCCTTGATCTAGCCACCATTGAACAATATTCCTGGTATTAATATTGTTCCAAATATAACCAATAACACTAATTTGAACTTGGATTAACAATCCCCTAAAATTTTCCCAATAGGGTTCATAAACCCTAGAATCCAATTTGCTCAATTCATGCAAAATGGATGAAGTAAAACATGTTCCTAGCTCTAAATCCTTAATAGAACATGTTTCCTCCGTCAATTGAACCAAGAAACCTCAGAAATAACAACTTAGAAATATTACCCAAATTTTTAAATCCACCAATTCTGTGGATGTTTCGAGTTAAACTCCAAGGAATCTTCACTTTGATTGAAAATATCGCATGAGATGATGTTTTCCTTCGAATTTTGGTCAAGAATGGGAGGTTTGGGATTTTGGGGAAGGTTGGGGTTGAGTTTCACAGAATCGGAGGTTGAAGACGAAGTTAGTTATGTTTTTTCTCCAACTAGTTTCGGGTTTAAAGCCCATTTATTTTTCATGCCCAGGGGATTTGGGTAATCAACCGTGACCTGCGTCCCATCGCCCGCTAGTCACCCGCGCCCCTATCCTGCATGTTCTAGGAGTCAGGAAGTTTCCCTCCTTTGCATCCCACTCACCCGGCGTTCTCCAGAGCCCCTGCCCTGGGCCTCCATGGAGCGTAGGCGATCGCCCACTTCCAGTGGCGAGTCGGCCGCCACTCGCCCGGGCGCCTGCCCATTTTCCAACTTCCAGGTTCAAATTGTAGGTGATCGCCCGCCATTCGGCATGTATCACCCGGGGTTCGCTCTGACCACCTGAACCTGTACAACTTGTTTTCTTCACCAACACTTAACCAAAACACTTAAAACACAATTATCCAACAACCCATATGAAAATCAAACAATAACATACGATAAACATTACCTAAAACACAATTCAAACTCAGAATTTAACCATCACCACGTACCTTAATCCTTTAATTCAAGATTCAATCAACTAAATGACTTGACCGTCGGCCACTCTACGTTGGAGAATCATTGCCGAAATATGGTGGCTGTAACATTCTCCCCCACTTAAGACTCTTGGCCCTCCAAGAGTTCCTTTAACCTTTGATATTCCTGGGGGTAGCAGTCAATCATATCCCTTTCCATTTCCCAAGTTGCTTCCGGATCAGAATGATGAGATGATTGAACTTTAACCATGGGAATCAACTTGTTCATGAGCTTTCGAGTATCCTTTTCCAAAAGGGCGATTGGCCCTTCTTAGTACGATAAATTGGGTTCCAGTTGTATCTCTTCCATGTGAATAGTTTTCATCGGGTGTAGAATACATTTCTTTAGCATACTCACGTGAAAGACATTGTGTACAGTGGACATAGTTGGTGGTAGTTCTAATCGATAAGACACTTTTTCAATTCTCTCCATAATTTCATATGGGCAATGTACCTCGTGGCCAACTTACCCCTTTGTCCAAATCTGATTGTTCCCTTGATCGGTGCTACCTTTAATCACACTTTGTCACCTACTTCAAATTCTAAGTCACGGCGCCGCTTGTTCACGTATGAAGTGGTACGATCATTCGTAGCTTTCATACGTGCTTGAATCTTGGACCCAATTCAATCCTGTCTAATGGTTCGGACCAATAGTGGGGTGTCATACACCTCCGTCTATATAAAGCTTCATACGGTGCCATTTTAATGGTGCTTTGGTAACTATTTTTTTATGAAAACTCTATCAATGGTAAGTGTTGATCCCAATCGCCTCCGGAATCAATGGCACAACTTCTCAACATATCCTCAACAATTTGTATCACCCGTTCCGACTATCCATCGGACTAAGGATGATAAGACGTACTTAGGTGAAGCCGTGTGCCAAATGCCTTGTGAAATGCATTCTGGAAATGTATGGTGAACCTTGGGTCTTGGTCCGACATAATCGAATCTGGTACCCTATAGAATCGCACAATCTCTTTAATGTAAAGGCGAGCAAGCTTGTCCAGTGAATCTTTTATCTGGATGGGTAAGAAGTGAGTGCATTTAATCAACCGATCAACTATAACCCATATTGCATCATGTCATGCCATCGTAGGGGGTAAAGCTATCATAAAATCCATCATCACGTTACCCTACTTACGAATAGGAATAGGCAATGTCTGAAGCATCCCAGCTCGTTTCTGGTGCTCAATCTTTACCCTTTTGACATGTAGCACACTTCGCCACGCATGCGGAAATGTGTTTCCGTATACCTGGCCACCAAAAGTTGTTGTTATGGGCATCCCCGAGAATCTCATCTTTGAGGGTTGCATCATCAGGTACATATAGTCGTCCCTTGAAATACAGCAATCCATGCCTGTACTCAAAGAACTGTCATAATGCGTCCTTGCTCTCACCCGTTAGCTACGTCAAACTTGGATCCTTGGTCTCAATTTCCCGAATCCTGTCCTACCAAGACGATTGAATCGTTAAGGTGCATACTTGGCCCTATTCCCACAATTGCCATCTATGCCATAACGCTTTTAAATCAGTATCCTCGGTTTGATTCTTAGTATCTCCACTCTTAACCACACCTGTATACATTCTGCTCAATGCATCTGCCACTGTGTTTCCCTTTCCTGTGGTGTACTCGATACTACAGTCATAATCTTTCATGTATTCGAGCCACCTTCTCTATCACATGTTCAGATCTTTCTATGTGAACAGATATTTCAAACTCTTATGGTCGGTGAACATATGAAATTTATTACCAAGTAGGTAATGTCTCTATTGCTTTAAGGCATAGACAACAACAACTACTTCCAGATCATGTGTGGGATAATTTTGCTCATGTGGTCGCACCTGTCGTGATCCATAAGCAATCACCTGCTGATTTTGCATTAACACACAACCCAAGCCTGTTTTGGATGCATTATGGTATGTTATGTCTTGGAATAGGTTTTGTTTGACCAGATATATCTGCAGAGCTGCAGAGCTTCAGTAGATTATACCATTTTTTGAGGTAAGGGTTCATCTTTCTTAATATACCTTATGGGGATTTGACGCAGGGTATATTAGGCTAGATAAGGCGGGTCCTGGGCTGATGGTGGGGCCCTTAACCCGTCTAATAAGCATGACTAGTGGTATGCAGGTCCTATACTTGAAGAATTATGCATTATGTTTATGCTTCAACACAGTTTGGAATTGATCAACCAGCACTGTATTCACAGTTTGGGGTCGGTCTCACCAACACTGTTATGATACGGCTTCGATCGGGTCGTTTTGACCACCCATATATGATACGGGTACGGCCTTGGAGTTTGCTACCCCCCGCTGGTACCATGCGACATGTATGTACATATGACCCGGCTGACAAATCTCTAGCCATTGGGTACCGTTCGGTGAGTTGGACGCAACCACCACGACCCCTATGTATGCTAACGTTTTTATGCAGGTTTCTGCATTTATTATCCAGTAGTTATGCCCTGGCTCTTACTGAGTACCTTTCGAGGACTCATCCTCTTATTGATCATGTATTTTCAGGGGACTTTGATCAGCAGCCGGCGGCTTAGCCCGCATGGATGATACTGCTTTTGGTTCGGAGTGCTAGCAGTAGTGATCGGCTTTTCAGTTTGCACCGACTCACAGTATGTATCTCGGTATTATTAGCATCACGGCTCTGTAGTACATCTGCATGCACATACATCGGTTATTGTATATTTTGTGGAACTCCGCACCCAGCGAAATGGGTGGAAATTCCTATCTGATGTATAACGTTTAACTTCGGTTTTATTAATCACGCGATATTTCTGTAAAACCACTAACGTATTTCTGGGTGCAGGTTCGGGCGGTAAGTAAACTTAGAGCGCCTCTAAAAACCTGAATAACGCATTAGAAACCTAGTAAAGGAAAATTTTAAATTGGTCGGGTTTTGGGGTCCACAACTTATGATGAATTCTGTTCTGACGTCGCCAGCCGCCTCGATAAAGCCACTTCTGCACAAGTTTCTGACAAGTATCATGGAGGGGTGGTGACATATAGTGTATTAAAATCTCAAGTAGTTCTTGAGTAGAGGATATATGTCAAGTAGACTGAATCTTTATAAATCTTTGTGTCCTTCACTTACTTGCATTTTTTTACTTTACTTTTCATGAACATATTTATATCATTACTTTATAAGTTGTTTTCAAAATCCAGCTTATCAACACTTGATAAGAGTTTTAACAGTTTTGGTTTCAAAACTAGCAAGTGTTTTCAAGTGGTTTTAAAAGCTAGTTCACCCCCTCTTGTCTATACCTGGGACTACAACGCTTTCATTGCAGCCATCAGAACACCTAGTAGAGAACCGTGATCTATCTGGAAGCTGTCTCTCAATGCATCACTACAGGACACAAGATGGATTTGGGGTCGTATTAGATCTCTTACACCTTTCCACCTTCATTAAGTTTATATCTCTTACTATTTACATAATCTTGCCTCTACACCCGGATATCTCTAGCTACTTGTCATGCTAGGATCTCACAGGAGTGTGGGACACAACTCACTACTCATGTAAAACTACAACAATGAATGAAAGAAAGTACTCAGAAAGGAAAAGATGAGAGTTAGAGAAAGACTCAAACTTCAGATCTTCTGGTGAACATTCATATCATAACTTGGAACATAGAGTAGCATACAAAATAAAAAGCTAAAAAGAAAAGATAACTTCCAGAGATGAAGTTCTGGCAGGATCTGGCCATAGGCCAACTACTACTACCTAAAACTATTGCAACAAAAATTACAAGTGAGGAAATGAAAAGGAAGAAGAAGGGATGAATGATTGAATATGTTGAAGAGGAAGGTTGAGGCTCTATTTATAGGGAGAGGAGGATAAAATTAGGGTTTAAAATCTGGGGGTGGCATGATGGCGCTGTATTTTTATGCCGCTCGTGCTGGTAGCGAATGTACCTTTTTCCATATGTCACACTTACTCTAGCTACTGGAAGAGTTGACTTCAGGGAGGCGTGATCACACTAAGATTCATGCGCAGTTGCTTTTCCCTAGAGCTCCCTTTTTCCTTTGTTTCTTCTCCCTTTTTCAATCAGGCCCCAAAACTTTGGTCGTGTCCACATTCTTCATGTCTGAAAATGCCCAAAAAGTATTTGTTTTACCATTTTCATCTCTGACATGGGATTTCCTATAGAAGATGCTCTGCCCCATGCTAAGTACTAGAAAACTTTCATTAAAGGATAGATTTTGGAGGTGTAATTATAGCATTTTTTAACGTTCATGAATACCAAATATATAAATGGAAGAGATGATGAAGAGAATAAAGACAAGTTAAAAAAATAAAAAAACAAGATGTGAAAGAGACCATGAGAGGTGGAAGACTCAGAAGTATGAGTGAGATCGGAATAGAGGAAAGAGTAAAATGAGGGGAAAATGTCCCTTTTCGCCACTCACGTTTACCAAAAGAGCCTTTTCTGCATTTTTTTTCTCGGTTAACGGATGTATTTTTATTATGTTTAGTGGTTTAAATGTACTAATGGAATATTTTTATGGACCCTTTACACCATTATTTTGTCTAATGGATGACATCTCGGTGAATATTCTGTGATGGTTCATCGACGTGTAAAAAAACGTTCCTTGTGGCTGCCAGTTGGACTCTTATCTTTGGCGATTAATGATTTATTTCGACTTTAGTCGTGGAAATTGGGATAAGTTGCTGGCAAAATAGAGATTTGGGTGGGAGGGACTATTTAGGGTTCTAAGTTATGGATTTTGGGAACCGGTTGCATTGGGGCTAGGGTTTTGTTCGCGAATCTTAGTTCAACCTGAAATTGAAATCGCTAAGAGTTCGATAATGGTTAGTTTACCTCCATCGAGCTCCAATTCTGAACCAGTGGATAGGGAGTACAGGGAGATGTATGGTTATGTTTCTCCTGCGCAGTGAAATTTCGGTGAAGGGAATGATTAAATTCCTGACCATTGTAGTTGTGGCCTGTTGGTTCCTGTGCAGATGTCATGGATGGAAAAGAATCCAGTGCGGAGGTTTGTCCAATGCCCATGAATGAGGGTAATATTTGTCTCTGTCTAACATTTTGGTTTTCTCGCATCTCTCGTATTTCTATCTTCATCAATTCCTCTCCCAAGTTGTTGTAAATATACTGGATTCTCTGGTTGACTTAGTAATCTTTGTTGTGTAGGGGTGAGAAATTGGGTGTGGCTTATGGGAGTGGGTTGATCTCATTTTCCCTCAACAAGTTGTAGCTAGTGTTAATGGTCTCCTAAAGACCAAGAATGAGTTGATGAGTTTGAGGACGGACTTGGAGATGGCCCTCTGTTAAAAATGTCACACTACCCCCTAGCTGCACGGCCCGGCGGGAAGCGGTCGCGGGGTCGGGGGGCGACAGTGCGACAGACCTGTAAATGCCCAACACTTAAATGGGAAACCCACGTAGTCGGTCCAAACATGCGGAAGTCAGAATGTCCCTTAGAAGCATTCCTTGCTCCTGCAAAATAGAATACCAAATAGATAGCAGAATAAATTGAGCTCAGCTCAGACCAGATGCTTTGAAAGAAGGCTGCCTCAGGCAAGCACTTCCCGATAAAGTAAACACAGAGCAGTTAACAAAGAAATCTCATACATAAACAGAAATATCCTTACAACGTTCCTTAACTGTTCTTACATGTCTACATGATTGTGAAATCTATGCTACAGAGCTGCTATAAGCTACCAAAAAGTACATACGCGAATCCGGGTATCGGTCAACAAGCTCTGACAAAGCCCGGTCCAACTGATTGCTGCGCTGCTAGCTGTAATACAGAATGACAAACCAATAGTCACATACTTAATGTACCATTTCAGAGCACTGTCAGTAACTATCAGATCGATAATCCATACAATAACGTTATTGCTTTCCAGAAGCCAAATCTAACCTTAACCTTAAACATAGAATACAGAAGGAGCTAATGTAC
>JBBYHH010641747.1:0-10414 GCA_038382905.1 Daphne laureola
CTCATCATCATCTGCATCATCAAGTTCAATGCTACCAAAATTCATATGCTCTTCATCATCCTCCTCTTCCTCCTCATCATCATCATCATCATCATCATTTGCATGAACAGTCTCAATTTCGTCACCATCTCGAATTTCTCCTTCCTCAAGGTTGTCCATCTCCTCTAGTTCGGTTTTCCCAGCCATCTTCATCTCTATTATCTGCCTATCATCATTAGCCTTCTCTTTATTTGCACTCCAGTCCACCTCCTTCTCCTCTTCATCATCATCATCACTACTACTAGAGGATGATAACAAAGATAAACTATCACTCGCAGACTTCTCTAAACAACTACTATTTTTGTGATCGCCAGATAGGGATACACTTTTAACATTACTCTGATCAAGAGTTGAGATCTCTTGACAATCTACCAAACTTACTTTTCCCATCTCATTCTCAACACAGAATCCAACATTGGCATCTGAACTGAGAGCTTCCTCCTCAACCTTCATTTTCAGTACATCTAACAAAATTAAACATGCATCTGCTTCAGTCACAAATAAACATCAAATTACAAGTCCTGAAATTACATATCACCTCCAAATCTAGTCTCAGAATCAATCTAATACTCCCTCCGTCCCATAAAAATTGTGGTGTTTGACTTTGATGTTGCACTATTTGACTTAAAATTTTACTATGATAAATAGTGAAAAAAAATTCAAAAAATATATATTTAGAAAGTTTAGATCGCAAATTATAAGATCCATATGAATTATTTAACTTTAGATATCTATAAATTAATAAAAATAAATCTTAGATTAAATTGCGTGAAAACAGCAAAACAAAAGCTGTAATTTGTATGGGACGGAGGGAGTAAGTGTGACTATTTCTCGTAAAATTCTAGTTTCAGCTCATAGCCAAATTAGAAAAAGAACTCTAGCAGCCGACGTTCATGTTAGAAAGAAAACGGGGGAAACCTTTACAACTACATCATACAAAACGTACTCAAGTAGGAATGAGGACCGATGAGCATGATGGAGCAAGGAGAAACTATGTTGTAACATCCTGCATCTCTATTATCCTATTTCATCACAGCATTTAAATACAAAATAACGGAGAAGCAAAAAAAAAAAAAGAGAGAGTTTAAAGTTTAACCTGCGTAGGTGGAGTGGTGGCGTAGAGCTTCGACGAGGAGACAGGTCGGCGTCCGGAGGTCGTTGGCGCTGGCGGAGGCGAACGGGGGTGGGTGACGGAGCTGGACCGTGGTCGCGATACGAGACTAGTGCGGACTCGGAGAGCAGCTGTGCAGCGAGTCGCTAGAGAAATCAGAAAGGTCCGGAAATTATCAAAACCTCTAGAAGCGTTGAGTGGATCAAAACAGTTTTTATTTTCATTTCTTGTTTCAGTTTTCATTTCTAATGCATAATTTTTAAAAATAATTTTTTAAAAACATGTTTAATAATAAAATTTTAAAAGTAGTTTTTGAAAATAAAAATTAAATTAATCACCGAATCGTGGTCGGACTGTTACAAGATTTCAGTCGGATTATCGCCGCCTGCCAGTTCATTGACCACCGTCAGTTCGTTGGCCGGCGAAGGTCCGACGGTGGTCCGGCGACTGTCCGGCAAGTGTCCGACGACAGTCCGGCGGTAATCCGACGATTGTCCAGTGACGTTCCGGCGATTGTCCGGTTGCGGTCCGGTGCGGTCCGGCGGTGGTCCGGTAACATTCCGACGACATTTCAGTGACGGTTCGGCGACATTCCGGCAAAGATCCGGCAACAGTCCGGCGAAATTCCGGCAACTTTCCAATGACATTCCGGCGATGGTCCGGCGACATTCCGGTGACGGTCGGCGGTGGTCCGATGACGGTCCGCGATAGTCTGATAATAGTCCGACGGTAGTCTGGCGACTGTTCGACTATGATCGTTGTCTGTTTTCGGTTGAAAACGTCAAATTGTTATTTTCAAAATCCTTTACAAATTTGTTTTCGTTTTCATATGAAAATGAAAATGAAAATAGTTAAGTGAACACGTTTTCATTTAGAGAATTTTGAGAAAATTCTCTAAACTAAACGCACCCTTAACTTTTACAATAATAAGTTCGTGGAAATATACAAACCCCTAGAAGATCACTTCCGTTAAAACATCGTTAAATTTTAAGTATGAAATTAGACTCTAAAACTCTTAACACTAATAATTTTACCTTAATAATTTTACACTTACAATTTTACCTTGATTTTTAACCCTTCGTCCCCAAAGGACGCTTCTGTTTCTCTCTCCTTCTACACCCCTCTTCCTTCTCATTTCTTCAACAATCACAGATCGTTCGCTCCTCAACCAAGCAAGGTCAAAGTTGTTACAGTTGTTTTGATGTGCTTGGTGGTTTGCAACAGGGGAGTGTGAGGCTGGTAAGTCTGTTCATTGAATAAGGCACGTGAGAGTCTTGTGGTTCATTTAGTAGCAAACGCATCGTCCAAGCTTGAAGGACACGATGTCGTATCCTATGGACACTGGCGTTATGATAAGTGCATAAACAATATCACATTTTCGTAGTGTTTTGGACTATAAATTTATCATTCGAGCATCATTATACCTATTTAAATGCACTTTGGTTATAAATTCTGAAATTTTGTAGGTGCACGTGTGCGAAGGTGAAAAAGGAGCAGAATGACACTTTTTCGGGACTTTGAGACTCATTTCAGATGGTTACGGGTGAAAGCACAAAGTTTCGGGTCAACACGAAGGCTCAAAGTCAAGAAAATGAGCAAAAACAGAGCTGATGAGGAGTTGCACGACGCGACCCTAGGTCGGGGGTCGCGCCAATCAATCCAACACGACGCGACCCTGTCCCCTGCATGCGTCATCAACCATGCACCATCGCACCGAACAAATTGCACAGCACGACCCCTATGGCGGGACCCTTGCGCGACCTTCGATGGATGAGGTGGTTCCCCGGAGATTTCAAGCTTATCCCCAATTATACATCAATTCATTTGTTCCCAATTTGCCTTTAATGAGCCCTTAGGGTATGTATTTGGTTAAGGGGCAGTTTAGGACCTTAGATTTAGCATATATAGACCTTTAGCCTAGGTTTTAGTAGAGAACATTGGGAGTTACAAATTTCAACAGATTAGAAGCTTATTTCCAGTTAGGGTTTAAGCCTTCCAACCCCAATTCCTTGGGAGGTTGAATGGACAATCAATGGAGAAGCTTTCTTAGGTGATTTCTCATATTTCTCTCTCTAATTTATCATTTATTTTGCTATTAGTTGTTGTTTTCATCCATGATTCCAGCATTGATAGGGTACAGGGGCGGATCTACGGTTGGGGCAGTGGGGGCAACTGCCCCCACTGAATTTTTATAAAGTATAGGATATATATGTATATCTTTCTTAAACCTGAATCATGTCTTGTAATTTGCCCCTTTAAAAATAGTACTGAAATCTTATTGCAAGCACATCCCTAGACTTTAAACGAGAAGTACTAAGAAAACCTTAACTTACAAAATAATCACTTCAATCCTTCACCAATCACTCCATTTTAATAAAAAACTTGACTCTTGTGGAATTGTCCAGACACAGGTTCCGAAGTTTTGGTCCCACCACTAGCTAAATTGAAAGAAAAACGGATAAACAAAAGCTAAAGCACAACAAAATAAGTAATTTTTATGGGATTTTAAATGGTTTCAAGTGAAGTTAAGTTGCCATTTTTTTTGTTGCAGCAGACAATATTTAAGGTATTTTAATTCATGCACAAATCCTTAACAAGTAATTATATACAAGTATAAAAAGAAAAAGAAAAAATTCTCTTGAAAAACATGAATTCCATATACTCCCTCTCCATCTATCATTAATTAAATCATTTATTTCATATTTCAAAATTTAATATTTGATTCAAATTTTAATAAATATAAATATTGAGAAGAAAATCACAGAAAATATATCTAGAAAAAAATGTTACAAATTACAATATGCAAATGAATTATTTATCTTAAAATATTTACCGATTCATGAAAAAAAACTATCAAAATAATTGGTTCAATTAATTAATTGAGTATGTTTTTATAAACTTAGTTGAAATAAGGCATAAAAGGAAATTATGTTACGAACACTGTTCATGTAATTGTTGAAACTCTAGTTCTGCATGCTTTTTACAGGTTCTAACACTTTCAACCTATTTGCTCTCATTAGAAAATGTTTTATGATGAATCGACTCTCCACCCATCATCGACGCACGACCCAACTACTGATAAAGTGAGGCGGTTAGAAGCGGCCGTTGGCAGTAACTTTGCGGTAACTTTTCTTCTACTACTTTGCCCCCACATCATTTTATTTCTAGGTCCGCCACTCCGTAACGCCAAATGTGTGGCTACAATGCACATAGCAGCCGTGATAGCATAATATTGATCCTCAAACATCTCCTCAATATCCAAACAGACTTTAACTGAGCACAATAATATTGACGGTAGTGTGAAGGAATCAAGCTCATCCACACCCAAAGTTGACTAACCAGCCTGAAGCAAAACAAAGAAATAAGTGGAAATAAAAACACAGCAGAAAAATCAGTAAGAAGATGAAACTCTGAGCATCTTATTGACCGCCAAGGTAGGGAGAAAGGGGCCTCCTGGATCGCCAAACAGATGGCTTGGATGCACTACAGAGCTATGACAGTTTTACATAGATCTGCGATCTCACCCTCAACATCCAAAAAGGCTCTGCTTGAGCATATTAGTGTTGACACTTCATAGCAGTGCAGAGGAGGTAAACTGAATCCCAACAATGTCAAACGCACAATACGTTGGATTAACATCCAAACAAAAAGCAGAAACACAAAAACCTGTAAATGCAAAATAAGAAAACCACATCCTAAACAGAGGGACCCAAACAAAATCATGGCCAGGCATTTAGCCCTAAAAGCCACCCGGTTAGAAAGCAGTGCCATTACTTGCCACCGCTGGGCTTGCAGTGCCCCGAGTGCAACAAAACCTGTTTGCATATCGCTGGTGCGTTCACGAACAAAAAAAACACCGTCACGACCGACACATCCAGTGAACGAAACCCCCATCCGGAAAACTTTCCACGCCAATTATGTGGCCACTTCCAGAAGACTTTCCACACCAATCGTCCAACCGGTCGGGAGAAAAGGAACCGAATCCACCTCAGCGGCGTGGTGGGAACGCCGGCAAACCCGCAAGCGGGCAAGACCTCCCCGCGCGAAGAACAGAGATAGGCCAGCCACAATTCTTGGAAATGGCCCAGTCTGACACCGGAGGTGAATGACGACCCATCCTGGAAGCCCTACGAGGGGAGTTTCGTACGACAGGGACGAACCCACCACAACCCGCGTTGCTGGATCCGAAATCAGAAGCAACGGGAGGGGATGTCAGAGGAGTGCCATCACACAGAAGAGAGAAAGCCCAAATCAAGGCTGGACCAGTGACCTGCGGCGAGCAATAGGCAGCCACGGCGGTGATGGCGCCTAAAAACACCCTTGGTGGCTAGGGTTTAGGAGCGCATCGGCAAAATCATATTTTTGTTGGATCGATTTTAACACGTTGATTTTTCTTATGTATATAAATTATTCAACTTTATATCAGAAGCTTAATGTTCTCCCTGATTTCACCCCTGTTAGGCAGAAAACAATGGGCATTCCCCCGGATCGAAAGGAATTTGTACGATCGGAGGTTCAGAAATTGCTTGATGCTAATATAATTAAAGAAGTTCATTATATCGATTGGGTCACTAATATCGTTCTGGTGGCAAAGGAAAGCGACGAATGTTGTCTCTGTGTTGACTATAAAGGGGTCAACAGAGCATGCCCCAATGATCCCTATCCACTGTCACCCATCGACCAACTCATCGATTCGACTGCGTGGTACCCGGTCCTATCCTTCTTGGACGTGTACAATGGATACCACCAAGTATATATGGATCCCGCGGATGCTATGAAGATAGCATTCACAACAGGCGAGGTCGTCTACTACTATGTGCATATGCCATTTGGGCGTTTGGGTTGAAGAACGCGGGTGCAATATTCCAGAGGCTTATGAATCAAGTCTTCGCCAATCAAATTGGGGGTAACCTAGAGGCATATGTTGACGACATCGTCATAAGAAGCAGCACCACATCAGCGTATTTGGCTCACCTAGAGGAGACCTTTGGAAACTTACGAGCTTACAATATGAGACTCAACCCAACGAAGTGTGTTTTTAGTGTGGGAGAGGGCAAATTCTTGGGAGTGCATATCTCACCCACGGGGGTCGCAGCAAACCCAAAGAAAATTGAGGCAATCACAAGCCTCCGAACCCCCTGCGGCGTCAAAGATGTGCAACAGCTATCCGGGAGACTGGTAGTGCTAGGACGGTTCATATCAAAATTGGGAGACAAGCGTAGACCATTCTTCACCCAAATAAAGCGACGGAAGGCCTGCAGATGGATGGCAGACTGCCAAGAAGCCTACGCAGCTATCAAAGAGCATCTGAAGCAGCTTCCAATGCTCAAATGTCCGCAAATGGGCGAGGACCTGGTGCTCTATTGTTCAACAACTAGCACCAACGTCGCCTCAGTCCTACTCAAAGAAGAATGCAATAAACAGTGGCCGATCTACTACACGAGCCACACGCTTCAAACTGCTGAAACGTGATACCCAAGTTTGCAAAAGCTAATTTTGGCCCTGATCTACGCCGCGCGGAAGCTAAAACCGTACTTCCAGGGCCACGCGGTGACCGTGCGCACAGACCTGCCAATAAAAGACATACTACAGCGCCCAGAACACTCAGGACGCCTCGCCAAGTGGTGCATCGAGCTTAGCGAGTATAACATCACTTACGAGCCTCGCAAGGTAATCAAGGGACAAGCCCTCGCGAATTTCATAGCAGAGTTCGCCGGTGGACCCTTGGAAAATAGGGAGGCTCCGCAATCACAAGAGCCGTCCATGCCAGAATGGAGCATGCACATAGACGGTGCATCCAAGACACACTCAGCAGGTGGGGACATATACTTACAGGGACCCTTGGGAATGGAAGCAAAGCTCAGAGTGGCATTTCAATTCCCGGTGAACAACAACATGGCGGAATATGAAGCCTTGGTGGCAGGACTGCGAATGACAATCAAAGGATGTATTCGGAACCTCACAGTTTACAGGGACTCGTAGCTAGTAGTGCACCAAGTGCAGGGAATCTCAGAATGCAAAGACCCAATGTTGGTGAAATACTTGAAGCTCGTGAAGAATCTCATCAAATAGTTTGAAGAGGTCAATCTCATCCACATACCGCGAGCATCCAACGTGAAAGTGGATGCCCTATCCAAAGGACGCATACCATCTCAAAGCGAGACATTATCACAATGCTCTATTGACAACCAGGCAACAGACATCACCGTCCTCCAAACACAGGAACTAACAAGACTGGACTGGCAGACACCGATTATAAAGCAGTTGCAGGGGCTCCCGCAGACCGACATCGCCAATAAGAAAGCAGTGCGCAGTCGTGCCACTCGCTTTATTCTTATAGACAACATCCTATGGTATCGCGGATACTCGGTACCCCTGTAGAGATGCCTTACTACTGAAAAAGGGCAGCGCGTGCTAGAAGAGGTTTATCAAGGAACATGCGGGGCACAAATCACAGCCGATGCCCTCGCACACAAAGCCCAATGCCAAGGATACTATTGGCCAACAATGATGGCGCAAGCCAAAGCCTTGGTACACAAATTCATCCATGTCAGCTCAACTCAAGGGTTTAATGGCTGCCCGCAGCGGTGTCGCTGTCACTCACCTACCCTATACCATTCACACTATAGGGCCTCGACCTGATTGGCCTAATGCCCAAGGCCCCGGGTTAACATCGCTTTTGCATCGTCTCAATAGACTACTTCACCAAATGGATCAAGGTAGAGCCCATCGCAATAATCACTTCAGAAAGAGTCATTATGTTTCTCTAGAAAAACTTAGTCTGCCGGTATGGTAGCCCTCGCGCCATTATCACTGACAATGACACACAGTTCGCAAGCATAAAGGTTCAAGAATAGGCTACCGAGAATAACATAAGAATGATGTATGCACCCGTCGTGCACCCCCAGTCCAATGGTCAAGTGGAAGTTACGAATCGCACCCTCAATGAAGGTCTAAAAAAGTGTCTGGAGGGGCCAAAGGGAAGATGGGTCTCTGAACTCCCCAGTGTACTGGGGGATTATCGCACCACCCCACGAACCCCAACCGGCAAGACTCCATTCTCCCTAGTATATGGAACGGAGGCCTTGGTGCCCATCGAAGCGGTTTCCCTACCCTTCGTATGATCAACTTCAACCCTATAGACAACACTGCGGGAATACGCGCACGATTGGACCTCCTGGAGGAGCTTCGTGAGAGCGCTCGACTTCGCATGACAGCACTCAAATAATGCCTCAATCTCTCGCACGATGCCAAAGTCAAGCCAAAAGAACTAAAGGTAGGGGCCCTCGCACTAGTGCGATCAGAGCTCACCGGATGAGATCCTGGGCAAGGAGTGCTCTGACCAAATTGGGATGGACCATTCCTCATCCACCGACAAGTGTGTACCGGCATCTTCGAACTCATGGGTTATAATGGAAAGCCACTTCCTAGAAATTATCATGCTGATCACTTACACCCATACTATGTGTAATTACTTCTATCAATACAATGCCGACATGACACTTCTTCCATATCTTTAATTTAAATTACTACAGGGACACCCACAAACTTAAAGCTTAGCACAGGAAGACAAAGCCCTCTGCGTCTTATCAGCCAGAGCAGCCATAGGCACGCGCCACACACGCCTTCTGTACCCGACCGATCAGAACGACCGCTAAGGCTTGAACACAACCTAAGGCATTGTCAGGTCACGCCGCAGGAACACTTCTGCGCCAAACAGTCACATGATGCATGCGCCCTCTGCACCTAAATGGTCAGAGCGAACTAACGCACGGGTCAGACGCTCTCTGACCCCGCAACCGCCGCGAATCATACTCCAAATCTCGCGCGCGCGCAAAGCGAGATAAACAAAGAGCCAAATCAACAATCCAGAATGCAAAGTAGGTACACAAATCATTCACTTAATTCAGTTACTTTACATTGCTGGGGGCAGGGTCATCCACAACCTCGGAGACTCCAGCCCCCCCCAGGAGTCGCAAGGCCTAACTTACTATGGGAGTAACCCCATTAGAGGAGAGTATCTACATCAGGCTCCTCGCAAGCAAACGCATTTAGCGAGTCAAAATTAAACTCGGGAAACAGCTGCTCCGCCTTCCACCGGCAGCGAAGCTAGCCCTCCTCGAACCCCTGCGCATCGACGTCGGCCTGCGCACGGAGGTCCAGCACCTTCTCTTCAATTTGAGCAACTCTGTCAGACACGCCTGCCTGATCAGAGCCATCGGTGGCACTAGTCCCTCCTTCAACAGGAGTGAGCTCCAACGCCCTCTCCAGAGAAGCAAGGCCGGCAAACGTCGCGTCTGCCCGTTTCAACGCAGCCAGAAGCCCGCCGGAAGCACTGTGGGCAACACCCTGTGCGGTGCTCGTGACATCCTCGGCCCGTTTAACAGCCAAGCCAGCTTCCGCCTTCACCCGCTCGTGAAACTCGGTCGTCGCGTCGCGAACCCCAGACAGCACCTCCAGAAGCACGCCGTTCTCAACCTCCAGCTGCTTGGCCTCGCCGGCCTTCTGGAAAAGCTGCTTCTTGAACTTCATCAGGAGATCGCTCTTCTGCAAGTCCAGCAGATATGAACGCTCCTTCTCCGCGTTGCGCATGGTGCACCATCCTTCCAGTTGCGCAACCCGGTCAGCCAGTGCCCATTTCTATGCTTCCAGCTAAGCCTGGGTCGTGCGCTCTCCCTGCAGCGACTCCACTTGCGAGCCATCGCGTCCCTCAGCATACTTCAAAAATGAGTCCACCTCTTCGGCCGCCACGAAGGTTTTAATCGCAGCCTGTGCTGGTTTAAATTAGAGCAAGACTAACAAGGTATCATTAATTGACAAGGTAGACACTTACCCTGAGCTATGACGCGGCTGCTTCGTGCAGCCCATACGCGGGAGACTCCAAGCTTCTCCCAAGTAGCTCGCGATCAAAGGGAGTGCTTAGCCCATCCAGACAAGATAGCATAGTATCCTCTCCACCTACCAACAATGATGAAGAGTTGGTGAGAGAGAAAACAGGATCCCACGCTTCCGCGAGGTCGAGATCTATGTCCATGAAGCAGTCAGCTCAATCCGCGGCCCTCACCTCATGAATGGTCACAACATCAACCGCAGTGCTCGCCTTCAGCCTTTTCCTTTCCAAGTAATGGGAAAGTACTCTGGCCTCAACCAGCTTCGCTCACAGATTCAGCAGATCCAAAAAATCGCAGGGGCCAACATGCCAATCAGGCCCTGCACACAGAGAGGCAGGGTAAGAGCAGAGTCGAGCAATACCATCAGTATGAG
>JBBYHH010641858.1:0-10413 GCA_038382905.1 Daphne laureola
AAGGAGTCAAACTCAAGTTGCCTCTGATCTCTTGCGGCATAACCGACCCACTTTTCATGAAACAAATGGGAGAATTCGTCCCATGTCATCACCGAATCTTTCCATCCTTGGCGCTCATGCTCTGCTCTCCTGCCAGCAACCATAGTCTCCCACCAGTCAGAAGCCCAATCCCGAAGATAGAAAGTAGCCAGTGGTACCATCTCACTAGAAGGAAAACTAAGTTTTCCCAACAACCGGTCCATGTCCTTATACCATGCCTCGGCCACCTCTACTCCACTTTTGCCTGTGAACCTTGAAGGCTTGAAACATTCAAAGTGCTCTATCAATGTTAATCGGTCTGAGTCTGCTGAACTCTATGACCGTAACCTCTGAATTCTAGGTACGTCCTCCCCAATGTATACCTCTCTTGGTTGCACTCTTTAACATCGGGGTCATACATCTAGACCCGAATCGCTCAGATCAGAAATATCTTCATCTTCGTCGACGTGAACATCTAAATCCTCATCGTCGGAGTCGTCACCACCATCTTCATGCGTTTCCTCAACATTTTCCCGTTGCGGTTGCTCACCCAAACCTGCACCTGTCCAAACATTATTGAGCAGCATTTGCATTTGCCCCAACACCTGTACCAGGTTTTCTGGGTTAAGATTCTATTGTGGTGGGGGTTGTACTGGTACTTCCCTTCGCCAAACCACCCTTTGGCTTCTCCTCACACTACCCGTCGGGGTGGCATTTTCCTCCCGACTCCCTGGGTCCAACACTCATTGACTACCAGTAATAGGCATTTGCTGAAATGCCATAATTCAAAGGTAGACTTAACACTTAGTTACTAACAGCAGCAATAGACCTATTAGCTCTGTAGCAAAGATGCAATGGAATGCATGACATATGATGTAAATTATCACACAGAAATTCACATACACATATCACACAAAATAACCACATAGACTTCCATACCCTTGACTCTTCCAATTGTTTTACGCGAGTTGAGCATGTCTAGAACAGCAGTCCAAAAATCCAATGCCCGATCCTAACAGTTCACGTAAGGAAGCGGTCGTCCTCCCTAGGTGAACTTTCTGGGATCAACCCAGAGGAACAAAGGTCTGCCTCCCAAGCATGGCTCAATACAAGAAAAACTCCACAACTCTTCCAACCTGCTCTGATACCAAATTGTCAGCACCTCCCCGTCCGCACTCAGCCCGGCGGGAAGCGATCGCAGGGTCGATGGGGGCGACGGTGCGCTAAATGTGCCTTACCTGCATGGCGCAGCTTACTAGTGGATAAGTTCCCAAACAAGTCCCTGTAAAAACAACGCAGGAACAAAACATACACAGAAACTGAGCTCCGCTCAGATCAGATATCCAGAAAGAAGGCTGCCTCAGGCGAGCACTTCAGATATATAAACATCCAAGCATCCAAAAACAAGTAATCAACATATATCCATACATACACATCACCGAATACACGTTTGATTACATGAACAACTTAGAGTCTATATGATCATGCATGCTATGCTACAGAGCGTACTACACAGCTAATCGGCCAAAAACCTACTACGTGTTGTTGTCAGGTCGACAAGAATCCAACTGGACGCCCGAAAAAATGCTGTTCTTGCTAACTATGCTACAAATAATACATCACAAGAACCGTTAGTAAAATCTCCAAGTTTACATAACGGCAAACCAGTAACCAACAACCTAAACCATAAATGTTATTGCTTTCCCAAGACACAACCATTAAAGGAGCTATTGTACCTCCGATACAAAACACTATCGGCCAAGCAGAACTCTACTCCGCGGCCCCCGAACCTGAAGCTCCTGAAATGTTTAAAAGTAAGGAATGAGTTCTCGAAAGAACCCAGTAAGGGTGCAGGTAGACATAACATTTTTTTTTCTCATTTTAACCTGCAATGACAATGTTAGACTGATAACACAAATATATCATAATCACATAATGCACTTCAATATCCTTAGTTCCGACCAACACACCACGACGGCCCCCCTCATATGGATCTTCCATAGATCCATAGTCAGGAGTCTCCTACAACATACACAGATTACATACGCATGGTACCAGTGAGGGCCTAGGACCCTTAACCATCGTAAACCAATCGCATTGGAGGGTTCTTGATCATAACAACTCACGGAACCAGTCCCATCGTGTTCATGGAGACACACGGAAACCAAACCTCATCGTGCTCGTGGTGATGAACGGAACCAATACCATACCATGTCATATGTAAGGGTTCGGTGTCACTCGGACAATCCAGAACCATGACATGTTGTGTAACTCAAACCTGGTTTGAGATCAAAAAGACTCAAGAACAGTAACACATGTCCCTATCATCGGGTTCGGTGGTCACACAGACACACGGAACCGTTGCACAAATCTTAACCTGCACACCCCTATTTCTACCATGGAACTAGTCTTAGACTCAACTGTCGGGATCTAGGACTGAAGTTAGAGACCCATATCTAAGACTAATCTCAACCAACCCATACCATATAAATACATATACAAGAAGGTTGAACCCTTACCTGAAAGCAATAGAAAAGCAGATCTCAGCTGCTCCTGTTCCAGATTTCCTTTCCTTTCCTTTGCTGTATCTCGTCACCTAACCAAAATCAATCGCATTTCAGATACTAGTAACATACACAAGTATATTACCATCATACATTGCCAATACGTCATTCAACCATACCAGCCATATACTCAAAATCGTGCATTAGGTTCATTACGCAAAAGCTAACTAAAACTTATCCAAATCCTTTATAACTTCGCATGCATTTCCAATGTATCAATATGGGGCTATACATGCCTTAAAATTCCATTTTACCCTCACAGATTGACATTTCACATAAATGACCAGGATCACAATTCATCCATAATTTCGCTCTATGGTGTGATTCGCAACTCATAGCAAGTACTAATGTTGCTTAAAATCACCTAATGGAAACAATAGAACCAATAATTTGACAATTCACAGCAATTCAATCCTACACCAAAACCTATGGTGTTTGCCTTAACTCTAAGATTTAGCGACAATTGGACCTTAATCCAAGTATTAATATTGCTCTAAATACGCCCAATTGCACTAATTTGAGCTTAATTGAACAATTCCTTAACAGTTCGAAATCAGATGCTCAAGAACCCTAATTTCCCAAAACGTCTAATTCGCATCCAAATCATGAAGTAAAACATGTTCTTGGTTCCAATTTAACTCTAGAACATGTTTACTAATGCAACTACAACCTTAAACTTCCGAAAACTCACCTTTGATTTCGGACTCAATCCTGAAAATCCCCCAAATGTTGTTTTTGATGCTTGAATCTTGTTATGTTGTTGTTAACTGGATGAATCCCGCATGAAACCACCATTTCCCATTGATTTTGATGCTTGGAATAGAACCTAGGGCTAGGAGAGAGTTGATTTTAAAGAGAGAGAGGAGAGAGAGAAGAAAACGGAGCTGAATGGTGAAGAAGAAGTCGAGTTCCGTTTTAAAAGGGAACGCCCGCGGCGTTCACGCGATGTTCACGCGGAGCCCGCCGTCGAACCCACTTGGTGAAGGGCCTCTCTCCACGGTTCTCCCACGACGCATTCACGGCACCCGCCGTCGCGTGTTGTTGCCTCCTCAATTGCGGATCACGACGCCCACACGGCGCAGCCACGACGCCGCCGCAGAATCTTGCTGTCTCCGTCGATTGCGCGGTATCCACGCGGCGCACCCGCGGTATCCGCCGCCTGTCCTTGCTGCCTCGGTCTCCATGGTTGGCCACCATCCATATTTGTCATGTGTGATTCCTCCACGCATTCATGCCAGTTCCCGTCCAACTTTTAGCGATAAAACCAAGCTCGCTACAAACTTAAACATAAACCCTAACATGGAATTACCCGAACAAAAACAACTGAAATTAAATGCGAATAATCTCAAATGTACCTCAATTAATTACCTCAGCTGTGGTGGGCGGAGTTAGCTTGTCCGCCGTCCCGGTCGATTTAACGCTGGAAAAACCTACCCGAAATTGGTGGTTGTAACACATGTTGTGATGAAAATTGAGAAAATTAACAGGAATTTGAAGGCCGTTAGCAGTTTTTTCTGTTGTGAGACTCAATTGCCAACTTTTAAAACCTAATAATTTTTTTGAGCCTTAGCCAATAGCCTCAACTTGTCGAACGATCCACGCTGTAGCTCAGCGGTTCCTTACCATTGACATTCATCAGTAGAGAGAAGAGGTAGTGGTAGGTGTCGAGTTTCACCACCGGATCATCCTTTTCTCTTGCATCTCTCCTTTACACCTCCACCATCAGAGGTGCCAACACAATTGGGAATGACCAATGGGAGGTCGATGTCAAAGGAATATCGACGGCCATGTCGGGTTGAATCTATCCTCTCGGGATTAGTGTCAGTGGAGATATATGTGGCTCCATCAATAGGTGCTTCTTATTTTATGCCGACAACACACCCATCGGAGGCATAGGCTAGTAGGTAGTATTGAGTGTGCAAACACGTACACATTTCCATAGTGTTTTAGACCATAAATCCATCATTTGAGCTTTATTTTGTCTATTTAAATTTACTTTGCTTATAAATTCCTAAGAATTGTAGGTGCATCAGTGCAAAGGTGAAATGGAGATCAAAAACATTAATCAAGTGCTCAAGATAGTTATGAAGAATCTTTAGATCAAGTGTTGAAGTCTCGAGTCAATCAGATGAGTAAAAGTCAAGAAAAAGAGCTGGAGGGACACAATTGAACATTTGGAAAAGTTTGGGATTAATTGGGCCCTACTCAATTGCATAAAATGTAGTTTTTGAGGTGTTGGCGCGACCCTACGCATGACCTCGTGCGACCCTCCTGATGCTAGGTTGTTTTTTGGAGCGGGGGTGCTCATTTGCTTAGCGTGACCCCCCCTCATGCAACTCTTCTCAGTAGTAGGACACCAACTTCAAATAAACATATCTCCTTCATCTGAGCTCCAAATTATGTGATTAAAAATGCTACATTGAATTTCCGAAAGATAGATTTCCAACAAGAACAAATGAAGATCATTTGGAGGCTTATAACATCCTATAGAGCGTTTTCAAGATGGTATATCCAAGCAGACCTGACAAAGCAATGCGCAACCCCCGAGATTTTTACCAAAAGAGGCGGTTCTAATGAAGATTCAAAGTAATATCCTTGGTGTATATCATTCCCCTTAGGTTTCATCGGATATAAGTAGACCTACGAATTTGGGGATTTTCTTCAAGGATTTGAACTAGGGTTTAAGCCTTTCAACCCTAATTTTTTGGGGGGTTGAAAAGGCAACATGTGGATGAACTTCTTTGGGTGAAATCTAAACTCTTCTTCTCTTTTATTTCTTATTTTCATTGCTATTGATGCATGTGAATGACTAATTACAGCAATGGTAGAGTAGGATTTAATCCTAGGTCTTAGCTATTTCCTTGCTTAGGACTAGTATCTCTTATTTCCATGATGATCTCACTTTGATATTGATCTCTCACACATTTTACCATTATAGTATACATGCTTGGTCGCTACTTTCATTTGCATACCACTAGGTGTTCGATGAAATACCCGAGAGGGGTTCCATTGGCTAGATGGGAGGTTGATTGATGTGGGAGTACATGGGGTTTGAGAGGGGTCATGAAAACCGTATTGATGGGTAAGGTTAGGTGTTGTCCACACCTCTAAAGGTGCGCCACTAGACCACAAGAGTGGCTAGATAAGGGTGTCTTTCATAGAGCGAAGGATCCTATGTCTGATAGGAGCGCGGGATAACTATAGTAACTCATCTCGAACATCATCAGAAACTTGTTGTGCTTTTCTTCACTGAATTGTTGTGATTGATTGAGAAGATGTTATTTCATTTCCATTTCTCTTGTGATTGAGTGTTGTTTATGACTTGTCATGTATTCCACTTTATGGGTTTTAGATCCCGTTCCTAGCAGATCGGAGGCTCATAGTGAAGAGTTAGAGATGACCTTCACAAGCTCGGGTTGTGAGTTAGAGATGACCACATTTAGGACACAACTTTAGAGCACACACACGTTCATTAGGACTTACTTGATCACTAGAGAGCCCATGGTTGAGACTTCACATCATTGATGCATTTTCCCCCTCCATGTCTTCTTTTACATCTCTTCGTTGCATTCACCTCTCATCATCTTTACCTTTACTTTCCTCGATGCCATCTTGCATTCCATGATGAGTAACACATATAGCATGCTAATTCACTAAATGCTTGATTCTCTTGGGTTCGATCCCTCATTTTTGAGACACCGTACTATGATAAGACATTGTTAAGGATAAAATGAGGTGTTTATAAATGTATTTGATTATTATTTATTGAATCCATGCTTGATTGCATATTATACACTGAAAAGCCTAATGTCAAATTGGCACCGTTACCGGGGAATCAAATGAAAGTTTAGAGAATTTGTGTGTTGTGTGTCTTGCATTCATGCATCTTAGAGTAGATCATGTTTATGTTTCTTGCTTTGCATTTGAAATAAATAAGATTGATGCACTAGGAAGTTAAGTTTTGCAAGACAAAGGCAATGAGTTTCAATGTTGAAGAGGTTTAGGCCATCCCATTTCATTATTCAAGCATATCACAAGAGAATCATGCATTAAGCTCAAATCCATAACCCAAGCATGCATAGGTTCACATAGAGAAAGGTAAGAAATTAGGTCACTCAATGAAGTGAGCTCCCTTTCTTTTTGCTCAAGCTTCTGGTCTTTCTTGGGAATGAGGTGGTGAGACTCCAATGGCTCTTTCTTCTCAATCCTTGGAAGCTTTCTCCCTCCTTCTATGGTTGTCCTAACACACTCATCAAAAACATCAAAGCATTTTCTCCACAAGTCATATAGCCATCCTATACACATGGTCTTACCAAAAGTCAATTTTAACATCTTTAAACCAAGTAGGTTGGTAAGGCCATGTATCATGGTTGTGATGAGATGCAATATGTTGCATTTAAGCATGATATGAACAAAAACCTCATAAAATCCAAGAGCATGTGTGTGAAATGACCTAGCATGCAATCTACTAAGCACAATGACTCTATCAACATAGGCATTCAAAATCAAGACATAGGCATGCTTTATGTCACCTAGATCATTCACATCATCATCAATCGAGGCATACTCAAGAGTCCAATCAATCTCACAACTAAACTCACAAGGCATAGAACTGATAGCATGCTCATGCTTCATTTCAAACATCAGGTTCCAATATGTTTCACCATAAGTTGATGGTTCAAATTCAAACAATGGGTTACAAACCATCTTTACTTAATCTTCAAGCAAGTTTAAGACATATGAACGCATGTTTCTTTCATGCTCAATTTTCCTAAAGGTTGCATTCAAATTGAAGTCATGCTCATCAACATAAAGAGATACATGCATCTTGACTTCATCATATTCATACATGCTTGCATTACAAGGCTTGTCATACAAGAAACCAAGCATACTCATCTCAACTGAATCAATCATCATCAAATCATGCTCATTTTCTAATGACCATAACATGGCCAAATTGAGCAACACATTACATTTAATCATTCTCATGTCATTTTCATCACACAACAAGTTTTTAAAATGATCTCCAATAATAACACTCATGGCATGCTCAATGTTCATCCAATCATATGCACAAACACCGAGGTCATGTATGAGCCTAACCTTCCCAAGCTTACCTATCGATTCAAACATGTACAATCCATCCACTTTCATCATGCACACTTGGGTAGGTTCATCATCTAAGGTGCATGGCATGATCATGGTTTCATCAATAATCAAATCATAGTTAAGTGTATGCTTCCTAGGTAAAGTAGGCATGCACTCAACATTTCTAGCATAAACTAAGCTATGATCACAAAATTTCAAGGCATGATCAACAAATGAGGTACTACATATATCAAACTTAAGAGCAATGCATTCATATCTCATTGGTCTCATTTCATCTTCACAATGAAAGAGTTAAGGGTATAGAGCAATACTACCATCAATATCACCCTCCTTCTTTGATTCTTTCTCATGACTGAGGCTAATGGTAGCCTCCTCACCAAGTGGTTTGGTGCATTTCAAAGCACTCTCTTCATCATTACCTAGTACATTCAGAGAAGAACAACATAGGTTAGAAGATTCTAAGGTTAGTTCTTCAATGAGCTTTGTTGGAGGCTTCGGTGCACCATGGAATTCACTCATTTGGCTCAGTGTTGGACTCTCTTATCTTTTCTCTTCACTCTTTTTTTTCCTCTTGGCACCCTCATCACTCTTTCTTTTAGAGACCATAGCGGTTTCAACCTCACGTTTTTCTCTCCTCCCCTCATCTTTCACATCCTCACATTTTTCTTTTCTCTCAACATCATCTTGGATTTGCTCTTTGTAGTGAGGCTTAGTGTGTTGAGGGCTTGGAGTGGAGTAAGGGTAGGGGTATGGATGTAGAGCATGGAAGCTAAAAGGCTTGTGGGGTTGGTGTGAAGGCTTAGTATGTGATAGGCTTCGCCTCCTTGAATGGGTGAAGGCTGAAGAGTGTGAAGTGTGAATGGGTGCTGCATATCTTTGCCTCAAAAGACTTCTCAAAGGTATCCAGAATCGGAAATGCACTTTACCATTTTCATCCATTGCATCAAGTACCTCTTCAAGCCAACATCTAGCTTCTCCCTTTAATGATTCCATGGCAAAGTCCAACTTTTGAAAATCATGAAAGTGGTGTGCTTGGAAGTAAGACTCCAAGTTCTTCTCTCATTGCCAATAGCCTCCAAATATTCCAAAACCATGGAATTTTAATCTTGGGTCATCCATTTTATCAACCTGTTGAGAAAAATAGAACACACAATACACACACACAATGGACCTTACTGACCTCTTTTAGAATGTAATCCACTTGTGTTTAACTCAATTTTTAATGTAGAATACGAAATGGTACACTCGGCCTATTCTTAGCTCACACGCACAAAAGGAGTTTGGGATTCAAACTAAATCTCAACACTCCTTCAACTCTCAAGTGTGATCTACTTGACCTCCCCTCAAATCCCAATCTAGTGCCTATTTGATATTACCAAGAGCAGGAGGCACTAGTTACTGAAACTACCTGGGCTATGTGGGTGAGGGTTAAAGGAAAAACCAAAATGATTTTGAAAAAGGTTTGAAGAAAAATGGCCTTTTAAAAACTGGCTACCCAGAATTTCGGTACCAACTTTTGTTGCTCCTTTGAACTATTTCCAGAACTCCAATAACTAAGATTTTTTAGTATGTCACACATCAATGTATTAAAAAGAAAACTACAGAAAATCAGATCCAAATTCATAGATTTGGGCACTCAAACAAACACAACTTTCCTGGAAGTCCCGCTCCATTACCAGAAATGGTAAGTTTGAAAGATTCACAAAAATGAGTGAGTTTCGGTATTGTTTTCGGAACACTTTCTTCTGAAGAGTTGTAGATCAAACATTTTCCTTGGCTATTGAGAGAGCATTACGGTCGAAACAGAATGTAAATCTCCCTGAAATGCAACGTAAAAGACCAGAGATTCTAGGGTTTTCACACAATTTTTCAACCAGGAAATGTTTCAAGGGGTTTGAGCTGAAAAACCTCAAGAAAAACATGTTCTTGAGCAACGAAGCTCTGATACTACTTGATATAGACCTCTCCTAGCCTTTTCTAGGGTTGTTACAGTCACCTCAAATGTATACTTATTTTACGATAAGTTTTGCCCGGAGGTTAGATTGTAACATTATCAGAACACTATTTTACATGTAATGGATATGTTTAATGATGATTTTCTATGTTTCTAGAATTAATTTGAGGTTGATTTCAAGGAATATCACACTTTTAAGTTGTTACGAGAGTCCCGGGCCATTTTGAAAAAAATTGGACCCGATGGGTCAAATGGTCAATTTGAAAAATTGAGCGAAAAAACCCACTAATCCCACTTAATTAGGGTTGCCGAAATTGGAGGGTGTCACACCACCCCCTGATAACATGGCCTGGCGGGAAGCGGTCGCGGGGTCGGAGGGCGGCGGTGCAACAGTCTCCGTTAAATGCGCAGCTCATAGATGTGGGATACGCACGTTGTCGGTCCCTGTAAACAGAATGCGGAAAACAGTACGTACCTTTTTTGTTCTTTTCATTCCTTTAACCTGCAGAACAGAACTTTAACAATACAGATATACTGAGCTCAGCTCAGACCAGATGCTCCGAAAGAAGGCCGCCTCAGGTAGGCACTTCCCGATAAAATAAACGTACATTCAGATACCAAATAGTCCATACATATATAGAACCAGAATCAACAGAAGCAACAGATCATCTATACAACATACTTTCATCCGTTCTTACGTGTCTACATGATCAATGCAATCTACGCTACAGAGCTGCTACAGGTTAACAGAGTTAACATACACTAATC
>JBBYHH010641968.1:0-10413 GCA_038382905.1 Daphne laureola
TTGCGTTCTGCACAGAAACTGCACATTATTAGTATATGGTTAATTCATCTGAACTAGGCGATGGGCTTATTGTGTAGCTGTTTGTTTTGGGTATGATCAGTAATGGATTTCTTTCAACCTTTTTACCGTGACCTTTACCAATTAAGTTTGATACTCCTAATCGGGTAAATAATTGAGTCATGGGAAATATTACCATGATTGAACTATAGTTTAAACGACAGTCATGTCCAAAATGTATGAAAAACTACATTCAACCCCCTTGCTTGCGTGTGCTAAAGACTCTAGGTATATTTTCAGTTTTTCAACGATCCCTTTGGTAAGGTTATAAGAATGAGGATTTAGATTCTCTCCCGTGGATGGAGAAGCATAATCCTAAGAATGAAGACACTAAAACTGAAAACTTAATTTAGAAAGTTGTAAAGATTTCTCAGACGATTCCAAACAAGGTAGGAAGACAACATCAGCATCAACAATTTGAAGGTTGTTGCTGCCTACGGGACATGATAGGACAGGACACTTACGAAGAACCCAAGATTTTGTCTCAAGGCTTGTTTGTTTCTCTTCGTTTGGTCATAGGGTTGTGTTCGTTTCATAAAAAAAAAAGGGTAAAAAAGTAGCAACTATTTGAATATTTGGATTGGAGATGAGAAAAAGTGAGAGTAATTTAGAAAAGAAAATTCAAAATGATGTTAGTTTGTTGTTGTCTTTGTGAAACAACAACAAAGAACACAACCTAATTAGTAACCAGAGACACAATTAACAGGTTGATACATCTGTTGCTTTGTTTTCTCATACCAATATGGTTCTGGTTACATTTTGGTCCCCAATATTGTTGTTGTTAATTATTCTCTGGTCAAAAAGAGTGAGTCGTCTGTCTAAGCAAATTCTTTTTGTGGTTGTGGCCCACAAGAAAGTGAAGTAAGAGACCCCCTTGTCCCCTTTAGATTCTCTTTAATGCTTAAATTTCATCCTCTTCTTGCTCTGTCAATTGCTTCACTTCACTACCTAGCAGCAGCAGCAGCAGCAGCAGCCTATGTTTCTAACTACAAACCAAAAATAAACTCTTTCTCTCTCTCTCTCTCTCTCTCTGCCTTGTCCCTTTACTCTTCTTCCAATCCTTAAGAGCACCCACCCCCTCTCTCAGACTCAGAGCTTGCCCTTTCTTCCATTCCTTCCATGGCAAGAAACTCACAGGAATCCTCAAGAAGACATTTCCACTGGACAACCAAAGTGGGAAGTGAAGAGGATCCTCATCATAATCATAACCATAATGTTTCTTCTTCTTCAACCTTCAAGTCCTCCTCTTGTAGAAAAGAAGATCAGAATTACAAGAGGCCCCCGCCTTCATCACTCACAACTCCAAGGAAGAAGCTCCCAGCTGTTGCAGTGGCGAGGCTAAGATCAGTCCTGTCCACCATAACCAAGCACCACAGGTCAAGCACAAGCCTTGGGTCACAAGTCACCGGCACACTCTTCGGTTACAGAAACGGCCACGTCCATTTCGCATTCCAGAAGGACCCCGTCTCTCCACCAGCCTTCCTGGTGGAGCTAGCCACCTCTGTAACCAGTTTGGTCAGGGAAATGGCGTCCGGGCTGGTCAGGATAGCCTTGGAATGTGACAAACCTGCACCACCTGCACCTGGGAAACTGCTTGAAGTGCCTCTGTGGAGGACATACTGTAACGGCAAGAAATGCGGGTTCGCCAACAAGAGAGAGTGTGGAGTGAAGGAATGGAAGGTGCTTAAAGCGGTGGAGCCCATTTCAATGGGGGCCGGAGTTCTGCCGGCGGGGGAGGATGGAGGAGTAGTGGAGAGTGAAGTGATCTACATGAGGGCCAAGTTTGAGAGGGTTGTTGGCTCTAGAGACTCTGAAGCTTTCTACATGATGAACCCTGATTCTAATGGCGCTCCTGAGCTTAGTGTCTATTTACTTAGACTCTGAACAAAACAAAACAAAACAAAAAAAGTTTCCAACTTTTCACTGCCATGGATGCCATGCTCTTCTCAGTTGCTCTTTTTTCTTTTTTCTTTTTTCTTTTTTAGTGTTTCTTTTACCTGAGAATTACACTGGAGAGATCCATGGAAATGGAAGCATTTTCCATCTTGTTTCTATCATGTATATGTATATTTAATTAATATAGCTCTCTCTTTCTCTTTTTCATTTCTTTTTTTTTTTCTTTCTTTTCTTTTCTTTTCTTTTCTTCTAAAATAAGCATAATAATAAGTTAGTGCCTAAATAGGTTAGTGTTGTACTTAGTTGTAGGAATTTTCAGGTGGGACAACCAAGTATTTGCTTGCTTAGGGATTTGCATCCTTTACTAAATTTCATAGAATTTTGATTCTGATTTTGGTTATCGCATTTAAGGTTGAGTTTATACCAAAAGAGGCCTGATGGGGGTTAGTGATGCTCCAAAATGAGAAAAAACAAATTAGAGTATTTTAAGTTTCTTCCAATTATGGAGGGTGAAGAAAGAGCATATAAATGATGATTTCTGGCATCTGTTTTACATAATGAGGAAATCATGATCCCAATAAAGAACCCAAAGATCATTTCTTTCCCCTTTGTTCCAAACAAGTTGCATCTTTTTTTTCTTGTTTTGCTGCTCCATTGAAGTACCGAGTCCCAAGAAAAGATAAAGTGAAGCTCTAAACAGGGAAAGTATGTGCTTCCCTCTTTACCTTTTTCATATTTTTTTGACTGCCTTTTGCTTTTTGATTTTCTGCCGGAGTTGGATCATTGGGGATTTTCTTATCTATCCATGTTAAATTAATATTACTACATACATACATTTATAAATACATAGATATACATGCATACATATACATGTATTCATCACCTTTGTTAGGGGGCTTGAAATTGTGGCTGAAATGTAAGTTCTTCAAGTAACAGTGTCCAAAAAACAAAGCTGACAAAGAAAGAGAGCTCAAACTGTCTGGAAGTTATGACAGAAGAATGAATCCTATAAACTAAATTGTATTTCAGGTCCTTTAAAAAATTACAAAAATTAAATTATTTATGCACTAACTAACTAGCTGGCCTCAGGTGGGACAGAAAACATGATGCTAAGGTTAAACTGGGTTACATCAATGCTAAAGTATTATGATGTGATCAGAAATGGAAGACAAACTAACATTTGTCACAGCTAAACTGGTTGTTAGTTATTATCATTAACCCATCTAAACCTAGAGAAGGAACAAGCTTCTTTTCTTCAATCAATCAGCAGTTGAATCACCCACTACTTCAATGCAATGCAGAAGGTCTTTGCCGAGCAAAACCTGGCTGAGTGATGTAATTTAGCAATGTTAGGTCTAGGCCATTATAAAAGAAAGAAAGAAAGAATGAAACTGAAAAGATGTCAAACATAAATATGCAGGTTTGAACATATATGTGTATACCTGAAGAAGCTGGGAGGGAGCTGGAGCAGGTTCTGGAGCAACATGGGTTCTCGTTTTTCTTCCATTCAGAGTAGTGATTGATGGGCTGTTGGATGTTGTAATATCCCATATGGTGCGCTTTTTAGCTGTCGCTGCAGGTGACCGAAAACGATGACTTGGGCTCTTCAGTTCACCTGTTGGTTCCTTTGGCCGCAGGACACTCCTTGTTGACATTCTCTTTGCAACTCCTGAGGCCTTCTCATTCTTCTTCAGAAGCTCCTGGATCAGATCATCTTTCTGTTTCAGCTGTGAGGCATGGTCCTTCTTAATTCGTCCCAACTCTGCCTCTAATGATTTAATAGTCAGCTTAAGCTTTAGAACCTCATCCTCTACCGCCCTCTTCTTGTAATCTGGCGAGAAGCAAGTTCCTGCCAAGAAAGTTGATCTGGTTCTCCTTTTATCACCCGGTTTTGCGGTGGAGGGAGGAGTCATGAGAGATGTAACAGAAGAAGGGGTGGGAGAAGCATTTGTGGTGATTGTCTTTGCTTGAAGAGTCAGAAGCTTCTGTTGCTGCCGTGCTAGTTGGACTCGTAGCTCACGGTTTTCCTTCTGCAGTTCAAGTAAAAGCTCGGCCTGAACTGCTGCAGATTCAGGTGCTTTTACCACTTCTTCATTTGCCTCACAGTCCTGCTATTCAAGGTCATGTCAACCACAACATACTGGAGACAAAAATACATACTCCTATAAGATGACAACTACAGAAAAGACATGAATGCAAACCTTGGTTCTTATTTCCTTAGCCCTGTCAGCCCAATGCAACGTGTTTTGTGTTTCATCGAAAGAGAGATTGCTCGGACTAACATTTGCAATCATTACCGTGTTGCAGGCTCCACTTAAAGAGTCTTTGAGGAGTTGAGTGAGTTTTGAATTCCTGTAAGGTATATGTTTCTTTCCTTCAACAAGGGCATTGATGCAACTGCTCAGAGCTAGCAGTGACCGGTTTATGTTTGCTCCTTCAAGTGATCTGAGTGTTCTCTGATCAGTAGCCAGAGCTCTTTCGGAGCCAGCAAGATCTATGAGTGAGAGCTTTCCCACTCTATTAACCACCTTCATTGAAGCATCTTTAACTCTATACTCGATCACAACCTTGACACGAAAATATAGATTGTAATACATAACTGATATTACAAAAGCATAGTAAAATCAGTATAGTGAGGTCATGAATAGAGATCATACCTGCAGAATGGCATGCGAGCGTGAGGATGTTTCATTCGCACGAGTTGGTTCAGTTGTTCGGTTTCGGTTTCCTTGTTGAAGCAATGCCATTACCTGCATGAGTATAACCCTCTATGGTTACATCTATCCTGCTACCTTGAGTAATATTTAAGGGTGTGTCCTAACTTACTTCATCTGTTGAGTAAGCCCTATATTGAGTAAGACCCGCTACCACAATACCCTGTCAGACATAATTTGCACACCAACTTCTATGAGATAACAGTCATTCAGAAACAATGGTATTTGCTGAAAAATCAAACTGTAAATACCTGTTTGTCTTCTCTTAGAACAAGTGGCCTTCCAGGAGAGAGCAGATCTCTGATGGTTTCGTTATAGACCTCAAGATATGAGAGATGAACAACATGGTTACCATCGCAACTCCTCTGCCTAATCTTAGCAAAGAGATCCTTGATGGCCAATACCATAACTCCTGGATTCTCCATAGTCCCCAGCATTGTATAAGTTTTTCCAGCTCCTGTGGCACCATAGCAGAAGACTGAGCCATTCCTTCCCTCTAAAACTGACTCCACAAGCTCTGCAGTTCTGAAAGTTGGTTATGTGATCATTAGAATAATAGGACAACAACTCTGAAAAAAAAAGAACCAGAATTTATTATTCCTTTTGCCTGTAAGGAACATCTGAGTTTGTAAAAATTATGCACCAATACAAATATTTAGCTCTCACATGAACATCTGAGTAGTAAGCAACACTAAACAATCTAGTAGTAGCAGACAATAAGACTTTGCCACAAAGCAATGCTAAGTCAAGAGTAAGTTTTTCTCAAGAAAATTTTCACACTTACGAAGTACTATAAACTTGTTGCTGAGAAGTGAAATCAGGAAATGCAGCATCAAAGGTGAAATGGCGGCCACGAAGCCTCTTCAGCCTCAAGTAATCATTCTCATTAGCAAACTCGGACAAGTAAACATCCCTCCCATTAACAATCTTGACACAGCACCTAGAACCAGCTTCTTTCTCCTTCTTTCCCATAGGCCTCAGCCTAACAAACACAAGAATCCTACTTCCACTTTTGGCTGAAACAGGTCCCAGCTTGTCCATTTCTTGCCCTTTTCTCCCCAATTCCACACCCTTGTCCTCCATTCCCTGCCGTGGACAGCCCATGGATAGCTTCCTCGCCACCTTGTTTGTTGAAGTTTCCATTTTTGCACATGAAGAGAACCCCAGAAATGGATCCGAACCCCCCACATGATTCTCCTTGGATTCTTCTTTATCTGATCTAGAAAGCACAAAAGCTGATGAATTAGGGATTTTTCTAGTCAAATCCTCTCCCATCACATTGTTCAACTTCGAATAGTTTTCCACTTCTTCCTCAAATCTCTCCTCTTTTTGGCGTGAACCCAGAAGCTCGACACTCGGGTGCGTCGTGAACCGCTTATCCTCCGGCGATGAATACCGGAGAGCTGCCGACGCTTTCTTCTGCTGCTCGTACAAGAGAGTTAAAGCCTTCATCTTTAACTTCAACCCATGGTGAGGGTTTCTCAGATGAAGGTTCAAATGGGTCTGCTCTTGATCTGATGATCTTGCTCTCCTTCTTGAAGTCTCCACCCGATTCGACTCGTTCTCTGCTATCTGGGACCGAGTTGACACCGGCATTCTAGTTGCTTCCCTCGCTACACATACACACGACACCCAGATTAAGAAACCCCCAAACGCCCAGTTGAAGAAACGGCTTCGACTTGCAGAAAGTGGCGAGCTTTCTTGGAAAATTTACAGGGTTTTTCTGGAAAATGCTGGAAGAATTTTAAAAAAGAAAGCTTTCTGTTACAGTTACAGAGGTCGACAACAGGCAAACAAAGCTAGCTAATGGGAGAGATTGGAAGCCAGGAGAGGGAAGATCGAGACTGAGTTAAGATTGAAATTACGTTCGTTTGATCTGAGCCGTTGATTTGAAAATCCGATGAACAAACAAGACGAGGTGGAATTGTTGAGAAGTGAAGTCAGAAATGCTACTGAAGCTCCCGATTTTGCTCGGCGCAGAACAGTTTTGAAAAATGCCGTGGAAGAAGTGAAATTTGGAGTGCCGATAGTAATTTTAGATCCGAACAATTTTTTTCCTTTCTTTTTGGTTTGTTTTTTTAATGATTATTTGCAACGGTCGAATTGTGAGAAACGGTTTAGACATGTGAGTGAAACGTTAGCAATGCGAAAAAGTTGCAAATAAACCACTATTGTTCGTGCACTGGCTCAACTAACCCACTAACCTTTTAATGCAGCCGCATTTACCACTCAAAGACATCAATTAGCAGGAGGTCCAGAGTAATTATGATTCTTTAGTATCATCAAAGATCATTAACCATGATTTTTTTTGGATAAGCTAAAGATGATTTGATTATCTTTTCCTGCCTGCATCTCATAATAGTTGTAGAGTTTTATAAATTAAAAATGAGTAGTTCAAAATATTTATTTTACCTATCCAGTTAAAAAGAAAGAAAGAAAGATGGAGTTTTATAGAGCTCAACTTTAAAGATGAATGAAAAGAAATAGAGATTCTGAACCCAATTTTAAGATAGGAAAATTAGTTGATGAATTTAGCAGAGGAATGTTTTCCTAAAAGAAAATGAATAATTATTTTGAGAAACACTTTAAAATTTAACATCTTTATGGGTGAAACAAGTAGTATATATAGAAAAAATAGACACTTGCTGTCCTAATATAGAGTACCTCTAAGATTGGTATAACTCGTTTGTGTTCCAAAAATAAACAAGAATTGAGCCCTTAAAACTCCAAAAGAAAACTAAATCTCATTGATAATATACATTATTGTCATAAGGATACACGGAGATCGATGCAACGGATGGCTTCTAGGGTTTATTTCCCTCCTGCCACCACTGCTTTGCTGTCTTAATCTTCCAACCGTTAGTGTCAGTTCCCTGCATGCACTGCTGGTCTTGGCTAGACGTCACTCCTTGCTGTTTATGGACGTCGTCCGCACCCCTTTCCTCGCATCGATGGCGGTGGCCGAGCGGTGCGACCCGGGCTCGCAAAAGCCCTCCATCATCCGGGCCTTTCCGTCTTCTCCAATGAATGGTCAAGCGTTTTCGCGCCGATTTGGCTCTTCCCGGAAAGAGCTTCACGCGTCTCGCCGCGGTGTGGCTCATCTGACGTGGGTTCCGATTCCACCACCCCCAGTGGTTTCGATGGGGGTTGATTAGTGGTTCATAGGTCTTTGTGTTGGCAGGTCTAAGCGTCAAAATGTGCCATTTGGCTCTCCCGCACAATGGTCCTTCGCCGTGTCAAGATTTGAGGGCTTGTTTTCTGTTTTGGTTGGAGTTGCCCCTTGTTTCAAGGGATGATGGGGAGGCTTTTGTACTTGCTCTGGTGGTAGGTTTGTGCTCGTTTTTTGCCTGGGCTCGTTTTGGTACCGTGGCGGGTGAGGGGAAGTTTGATAGTGGGCATGAGTTGATTCCGGCTCCTCCGCATGCACGTTTGGCTACTCCAAAAGATGGAGGAAAGAGGGACTGAAACCCAAGCTATGGCACATGTATGGGCAGAGGCTGCAAACATGCCAGGATTGGCTCTCTGGAGGATGTGCATGAGGAGTTGGTGATGGTTATGGCAGGGACGGGTGACAGCTCTCCCTACCTATAGCAGTGAGAGGTTGGGTTCCGAGTGGATGAGGTGTAAAGCCCGCCCTCACCATTCTTGTTTCACAAAGGACTTGGGTTCATCAGTGGGTGGTACAGTTGCATAACTGGTGTTGGATGTGGTCCGGGTAGGTATAACTTGTGATAAGTAACTTCTTTTCAGGTTTCTTTGCAGGGTCCATACTTTTATTAACTCGCTTGTCATGGTTTTGGAGAAAGTGGTTCGTAGCTTTGTGTTCAATTGAGTATGTTACGGAAAGATTCATGTTTCAAGTCGAGTGATATTTTAAAAGGTATTGTGGACTCGGGATTTATCTGAGGATTTTCATCCTCATCTGACTGTGGTTGAATTCCATAATTCTGATATTCCTGTTATCCTCTACTATGTTATTTTTGTTTATTTTACTATCTTTTGGATTTTGCTACCTCATAATCTTAAACCATTTGTAGTTTAGATATGTTTATGCTCACTATCTTCTTAGAACTCCTCTAAGATTTTTCAGGATCTCGTTTCTTTTTAGATTATTTTTCGGTCGGAATGAAAAATCATTAAGGAAAAAAAAAAAACCTTCGAAAGAATAATTGAATGACGGAAATGTCCACTCCGACCAATTGCGTAGCCAAGAGGCTTTTGCCGGTTAGCTCACTCCACTGTTTCCTCAAAACTCTCATCACCGCCACCTGTCATTTCTCTTCCTCGTTCGTCCGGTATCTCATCTTGCCGAAATCCCTAAAAATTTCGAAGAGGACGAAATTAAATTGAACAGAACACTCCATCAAAACCCTACCAGTGTCGATCTGTGCAAATATCTGTGCTTGTTGCAATGGATGGCGTCAGTACTAGCAGTAAGAGCAGCAATATCAACGATGCGTCGACGAGCGGCGGCGGTGGTGGAGCGGAAGCGCTACCACCGCCTCAGCCGGTGGCGTTGCAGGCTGCGAATGCGCCGCCGCCGTTCCTCAGCAAGACGTACGATATGGTGGACGACCCGGACACAGATGCGATTGTCTCCTGGAGCCCGACCAATAACAGCTTCATCGTTTGGAAGCCTGCCGAGTTCGCGCGGGACCTTCTCCCAAAGTATTTCAAGCACAACAATTTCTCCAGCTTTGTCAGACAACTTAATACCTACGTATGATCAGCTGCTTCATTTATTCTTCTTGTCTTAGTTCTGGATGTGTGATTATTTGTTTTATGGAATTTTGGCAAGAATTTGACTCCTGGAGCGTCTTATTGGAGTTCATGAGGCAATGCAGGATGGGTATTGGTGCGATATAAAATCGTGTACGATGGTGGTTTTAGCTTGGAATGAGCTGCAGTTCCTTGTAGAATGAATATACTTGAAATAAGTTCCTTGTTTTGTATATTATAGGGGTTTGAAGTTAATGAAAATGGATGTGGGTCTAATTCTTTGATGCGTTTCCATTTGAATGGTAGGAATTCATTTGCCATGCTGATTTTTTGAGGTGGGGGTTTATCATTTGGAATCGTGGTGTCAGAGTCATAGAACTGTGCTGGTTGAGTTATAATCAGTCCTCCCTCAATTTTCTCAGCAATCAAATGGAGCAGAAAGAAGAAAACTGCAAAAGCAAGTATCAAAATGTTCATTACTGATGAAAGGTTACTACATATGGCATTCTTATCCTGCATGTTGACTTTTCCTCTTAAAATTGACCTAGGAATGTCAGGCTAGCCTAAAGTGGTGATGTGAGGAAGGCATTACTGTTCCCGTTCTAGAGTAATAAGGTTCTATGTGAGTGAGTGCAATATATTAGTAATATTGTTCTATCAAGTTCTTCCTTTTATTTCCTTATTTTTTGAACTTTAGATAGAACATATTGTCTTACTGACCAAACCTGTAGAAGATGTTGTCAATAGCTGTCATACGATTTTACCTTCTTTTGTGGCCTTGTAAATTTGCTTCTTCTTAGAAGGCCCTTTAGGAGGTTAACAATTCCCTTTTTGCGTCTTAATGCTGTCAAAATCTTGGCTTTGTGCCATTTACTCTTTCTGTTTTTTTTTTATTTTATTTTTTATTTTTTTTTATTTTTAAGTATAAGCAGTCATTTCATTTCATGTGTCAAGATTTACAGAGTATAAGCAGGACTTTATAAAAAAAGTCCTGCTATCTATTCCCCATCTCTATTAAAAACCAAAA
>JBBYHH010642079.1:0-18809 GCA_038382905.1 Daphne laureola
GGGTAGTGACCCTATAGACATTCTGTTGCAACTCCTAGTTAAATTGTGATAAAGGTCACAATTGGATTGGCATTAAAGATTAGGTCACATTGGTGAAGTTAGAATGAACAAACTTGCCAGAAGTGGCTTGTTAAGTGGTTGACTAGAAGGTTGTGAATAAAATAGCCAGAAGTGGCTTGTTGGGTTCATTCAACTTAGTAACCTTACCAAACTTCCAATCAAACCTAGATTACAAGATCACTAGGATGCCCATCGGGGCAAGTAACTAGGAGTGATAGGACACTAAGTTTAATGCGCTCGAACTAGTGAGGACTGATGAGCATATAATCCAAAAGTCGATTCATGTATTTATCACATGAATGATTGGATATACTTGATTCACCTATTGATTCTTACCTTTCAAGCTAGCCCGAAGCCTTAACATACTTATGAAGTATGTTGACTTGGTAGAGAACCAAGTGGTTAAGAAGATTAAGTCTTGAGGGACTAATTGTGGTGAAAAGTATAAGTCAAAGTGCTTAAGGCATACTTGTGACTTGTTGTGCATAGAAAGGGAGTTCACTCTTCCTTAGACATGTGTGTCTGAAAGGAAGAATGAAACTCTAATGGACAAGGTGCAATCCTTTGACGGCTAAATGCCATCTTGGTTATCACTTTTATAGTGATGTGCTACTAAGTGTAGTTCATGTCCCAAATAGAGAGCCTACAAGATATAAACTCTTATCCATATGAGTTATGGAGGAAGAAGACACATAACTTAAATGATTTACGCCCATTTTGGGGGTTTCTGATGGTTGACATATATTTATACATTTTCCCCTCTATACACATGCTTTTATTGAATGATTGTTAGTACTTAGTGTGGCCGCAAGTTTATTTTTCAGAAAATCTATGTTAGTGGAAAAAATGGAGAAATCTGGCGAAGAAATGCATGGAAAAGAAAAGTGGGGGTCAAAATGCAAACATGTGAAGAGTTCAAGGAGAAAAGAGAGGAATTTGAAGTATTCGAGCTTTAGGTGATCACCCGTCTTTTCAGGCGATCGCCTGACCTCAAAATCACAAAGAAACAAGAGGCCAGGCGACGCGTCGAGCGAGCAGATGCATGGGTCAGGCGACTGCTTGACCCTGAGAAACGTCAAAAGTGGCAGGAGACCAGGCGAAGGCCAGGTGATCCAACGCATTCATCAGGCAATCGGCTGGCAAGAAATAGAAAAAGTGGCAGGAGGCCAGGCGTTCGAGCAGGCGACGGGAGTAAAATGCAGGCGATCGCCTGGACGCCGATCCAACAAATTTTGGACAGCTTAATTATGCAAAAATTAGACCCAGAACAAAAGTTTTTACAATTCAAAACATTTCTTGTAATTTTTCTCCCTAGAGAACTCTCACCTAGGGGTTTGTATAGCTTTTCTACTCGTTCTTCGTTGCTCCAAACTGGATTCTCAAGATTGATCAGTTAGAGATTACTCTATAGTTCTAAATAGTTTTTATTCTCTACTATTTTATTTTGCAAGTTATGTTTAACCTATTTTTTAAAGATTTGTTGAGCATGAATAAGGACTAGTCTCTTTATCTCTTTGATTGTTTGGGTAGTTGCATGATTTCTAGGTGATAAATCCATGATTAGTTGTTGATTATGCATGTATAGTAACGTTTCTTGAGCTTCAAGAAGGGATATGAAGTTAGAATAGCTAACTAACTCCCTACACCTACCCAGGTTTGACGGAGTGCCTCGAGAGAGGACTTTGTTGAGCTGACCACGAGGAATTGTTAGATAACCCTAGGATTACCTGAGAAGGTATTCTAGATATTAAGAGGTTTTACTTAGGCAACCTTAAAGCTCCCATTAATGGTGCGAGCAGAGAGATCATGTTTGATCATTAATGGGAAGAATGACTCTAGCCTAGTAAGTTAGGGTTTGAATTCTATCCATCTCCTCTATCGATGCATGATTTTTAACCAAACATGTCACTTAGTAATCATCATGCCCAAATAACCAAATGGACTTTTTAATCATTTGATTTTTTATAAAAAATATTCAGACTTTTGCATATTAGTCTAGCTTCATTTCAGATTTTCTCCAGATTACTTGCTACTTTTGATTTTCTTGTGTCTCGAATATTACATTATATCCTGATTGTTCAAATACATAAAAATACCAAAAATATTGTGTTTAACTGTTTGTCTTTGATTATCATCAAATCCCTTGGGTACGATCCCACTCACCCTACTACATCTGCAACCTTACACTTGAGGGAGAGTTAGACATTACAAATATTATTTGTTTGTTCGATTTTTGACATTAGCAAATTGGCGTCGTTGCCGGGGATTTGTTTTCATAGTTATTGATAAACTAGTTAATTGGTTTGCTTTTAATTTTGTGAGTGGAAATTGATTTGTTATTCTTGTGTCTTTGCTTTACGTTTTTACCTCCATACACATGCTTTTATTAAAGTTTGTTAGTACTTAGTGCGGGCGTAAGTTTGTTTTTTCAGGAAATTCATGTTCGTGGGGAAAAGAGAGAAATCTAGCGGAGGAACGTACGAAAAAGTAAAAAGAGGGGATACAATTGCAAAAATGGGAGAAGTTGGAGGAAAAGAAGAGAAAAGAACGCGGGCGACCGCCGGGCGACTCAGGCCACAAACGGAGTGATCGCCCACTCCCAGGGAAGAATGTGGCAGGAGCACGGACGACTGGCGGGCGACCAGACAGAAACTCAGGTGATCGCCCGACCTCCGGAACCAAAACTGACACTCACGCGGGCGACTCGCGGGCGGTTGGGACAAAAACGCAGGCGATCGCCCGCCAGCCGACCCAGCAAAATCTGGACTGTTTAATTATACGAAATTAGATCCAAGAACATATATTTTTCTGTATTAGCGATTTTCCTTGCTAGAGAACTCTCACCTCGGGTTTTGGATATATTTTCTGCTCGTTCTTCGTTGCTCCAAACTGGATTTCAAGATTGATCAGTTGGAGACTACGCCACAATTCTAAACAATTTTTATTCTCTACTCTTTTCTTTTGCAAGTTATGTTTACCCTACTTGTTGAAGATTTGTTAAGCATGAATAGGGAGTAGTTTCTTTATCTCTTTGGTTGTTTGGGTAGTTGTATGATTGCTAGGTGACGAATCCATGATTAGTTGTTGATTATGCATGTGTAGTAACGTTTCTTGAGTTTCATGAAGGGATAGGAAGTTAGAGTAGCTAACTAACTTCCTACACCTACCTAGGTTTGACGGAGTGCCTTGAGAGAGGACTTTGTTGAGCTGACCACAGGGAATTGTTAGATAACCCTAGGATTACCTGAGAATGTGTTCTAGATATTAGGAGGTTTTACTTGGGTAACCCTAAAGCTCCTATTAACGGTACGAGCGGAGAGATCATGTTTGGTCGTTAATGGGAAGGATGACTCTAGCCTAGCAAGTGAGGGTCTGAATTTTATCCATCTCCTGTATCAATGTATGATTTTCAACTAAACATGTCACTTAGTAATCATCAGCCCCAAATAACCAAAGGAACCTTTTAATCATTGAATTTTCATCAAAAATGTTCAGTCTTTTGCATATTGATCTAGCTTCGTTTCAGATTTTCTCCAAGTTACTTGCTACTTTTGATTTCCTTGTGTCTTGAATATTCCATTATATCCTGATTGTTCAAATACATAAAAATACCAAAAAGATTGTGTTTAACTGTTTGTCTTTAATTATCATCAAATCCCTTGGGTACGATCTCACTCACCCTACTACATCTGCAACCTTACACTTGAGGGAGAGTTGGGCATACAAATATTATTTGTTGTTCGAATTTCGACATTAGGATTGGCAAAATCGTGATTCGAAATAGAGCATGACACGGTGTCGGGCGAGAACGACCGGTGATAGGGAAGACGCATGTAGATACATCGAAGCAATGGCGACCCAGTGGCGATAGAGAGCCTAGCACCGGTGAGGTGACAGTGCAGGTAGGGATAGGACACGGCTGCGGAGGCTGGGAATTTCAGAAACCCTAGCAGAGACTTCATTACAAAAGAGTTTTAGAATGCGATTTTGTTAATAATGTGATATTAACTCGTATGAAAAATGGAAACATAGATAAAAATAAAATAAAATAAAGTACTTTCATGAAACTATGATATATTGTTAGTTGATAAAGAGAGTTTATGGGTTAAATGGGTCCATACTTTTTATATCACAGGTTTGGATTTTTGGTCCATGGTTTCCCCCAAGCCCTCAATTGTTGCTGTGAGTGCTATATTTGCTTGCAGATAAAAGTTTGTAGAATGGTTTCGTTTGCATCATATTCCTTTTAGGTGTCAATTTCCGGTTAAAAAAGCCTACTTGCATTTTATTGAGCATCATGAAATACTCAGATGGAGGAAGTTAGTTTGGGGTTCGTTACATCTTCCCAAAACGTCTTTGATTGCTTGGTTTGCATCTATCAATAGGCTTCCAACCCTTGACAGGATTTCTCTTTGGAAGCCAGAAGCTGTAGATTCTTGTGTTTTTTGTGGTGAGTTTTCAGAATCTCGTAACCATCTCTTATTCTATTGCTCTTTCTCTATGGCGGTTTTGGTTGCTGGTTTGAAGGCTGTTAAGTTGTTTTCCCTCTTTCCAACTGGAATTGATGTTGCTCTTGGATGTTGAGGCTGGCTAGAGGTAAGGTTCTTAAAGCTAAAGTTCGCAGAGCTCTTTTGCTGCTCTTGTCTATTTTATTTGGTGTGAGCGGAATGCTCAGGTGTTCACGAGAGTTCTTTCGGACTCTGTCAAGGTAGCTGGCAATGCTATTAGGTGTGTACAAGTTCATAACTTGATTAAGCTGGAGCTTCTTTTCTGAGTCCGGTTCTGTTGCTTGATGACCAAGTCTGTAGCATGTGCTCAGGTTGCGTTAGTCTAGTGGCTTTTGACTAGGGATGTCAAAATTTAACCCGACCCGAATAACTCGCCCGAACCCACCCGAACCCGACCTGACCTGACCCTGACTGGCGAAGAAAGTCAATCACCCGAACCTGACCTGAACCCAAACCCGAACTCGACCTGACCTGAAATAAGCTCAACCCGATGGAACCCGAACCCGAATAGCCCGAACCTGAACCCGACGTGACCTGAAATCAGCTCAAGCCGAAATGACCCGAACCCGACAAACCCGTAACCCGAACCCGACGAACCCGTGACCCAAACCCGAACCCGAACCCGATTAACCCGAATCTCGAACCCGATTAACCCGAACCTAAACCCGATTAACCTGAATCCCGAACCCGATTAACCCAAACCCAAACTCGATGAAACCCGAAATATACTATCATCGTAACAAAATATAATCATCTAATGCATTATAGAGTTATTATCATCATAACAAAATAAACTACTATCAATCATTGTCTAAACTTTAAAGCAAGAAAATGATAATACATAACACCAATTGTGCATAAGTGATAAAAATATTTGTAACTTCCAAAATGTAATCATCTAATGCATCAAATACACAATTCTAAAATATAATCATTCGTGCATCAAATACATAACCGAAACAATGATGGTGTAGTTGTTCAAGTAATCCGCAAATTTGACATGGGTTCTTGATCCATGCAGCGGATTGTCTAGTCCAGTAAAATCTCTGTTTCACAAAGACAAAATCAAAGAGACTCAAATAAGTCTAACTAAACATACAAATGAAACATAGTCCATTTAACATCATTGGAAACAAACATACCTCTAGATGCCATGAGAACTAGAAGCTACTTCAGAATTGGTAACAGAATTCAAAGGAACTTCTAAACCATTTAGATGAAGTAACTCATACTCCCCAACTTCATTAAGAAAAAAAGAACTAGTTAGTAATAATTGTTAAAACAATTACTAGTGATAAACTGATAATAATCAAAATACATTAACTTATACAATTGTGCATCATAAAGAACAATACATAAACTCATACCTTCATAACCATATATCCAACTGTAAGATGTGATTAGAACTTGAACATTTTCAGGAAGAAGGTGATTCCTCTCCTTGTTGAGAATCTTACCGCCCATACTAAAAGTTGATTCAGACGCAACACTTGTTATAGGAATGCTCAAAATATCTCTAGTCATTCGTGCAAGAACTGGGTACCGAGCTTCTTTATCCTTCCAAAAAGTGAGAACATCTAGCTTCAAGTGAATTGGATGTCTAACCTCCATCAAGTAAATATCAAGTTCAGATTTTACATTGGGTCTCACTGATTGATCTTGATCAAAATCCTACATCCATGATTAGATATACAACAAATATATCAATATCAAGGATTTAAGAGAGATGGAGAACAAAAATCAAATTACTTGAACATCATATTAGCTGCAAATGAAACTTACCATAAGATATGAATGTACTTCCCGATGATCTTGTTCACTAACACCTCCAACATCATGCACATGAGATGAAGTGTCACTACCACAAGTCTCATACTCCCCAAAAAAGGAATACAATTGATCTCGAACATCCAGATATTTAGAAGCATAATATGTACCCAGCTTATCATAACAATACTTGACAAATGCCAACTTATAGCGAGGATCAAGTACAACAGCGAAAGTGGGAACCATAGAAAAATCTTCCCAGTACTTTTCAAACTTCTCGCTTATATGTTGTGCCATTTCTCTTATTTCTGTGTCTGGGTCATTTGTTGCCTCTTTTATAAAAAAATGCATTCTCCATACATTCTCAAAGTACAAATTGGCAGTTGGATAATCAGAACTACAAAAGAGAGTTGTCATATCATAAAATGGCTCCAAAAGTTTAACAATCTTTGCAAACTTATCTCACTCATCAACAGCAGGACAATGCTCATAATATGGATCAACAATGTTCAACTGAGAAAATACTGAACAATAAAGAAGTGCTCGTTGAAGCATTAAATAAGTAGAATTCCATCTTGTAGGGACATCAAGCCATAATGACTTTGAAATATTCATACCAATAGTTGTAGCACACTCAAGAAATTTCATCTTTCTTGCCTCTGATCTACGCACATAAATAACACTATCTCTAATCCCTTTCAAATGGTCATTCACTACTTTTAACCCATCTTGAACAATAAGATTCAGAATATGTGCACTGCAACGAATATGAAAGTACTTGCCTCTTGAAACCAAAGCATTTCGCAAGTTTAATTGGTTGCATAAGAGTGACTGCATATTATTCATGTTACTAGCATTGTCCAAGGTGATTGAAAAAATCTTGCCCTCAATCCCCCATTCCTTTAGAAGCTCGAAAAGTTTCTCACAAGTTATGGCACTGGTGTGTGGTGGCTCAAAGTGTTGAAAACTTAATACTTTACTCCTCAAAATCCAATCACCACCTATGTAATGAGCAGTCACACAAATATATCCTTCACCAATCATTGATGTCCATATATCACTAGTCAAGCAAATCCTCCCAGGAAGATTCTGTAAGGTATGCTTAACTGAAGCCTTCAATTTTGCATTGAATTTAATAATATTACTCACATGAGTGTTTCTACTCCAATGCCTAACAGTTGGGTTGAGATATGAAAGGAAGCGACGTACCTCTTCATATTCCACAAATATGTATGGTAAGCCATGTTTGATGGTGATTTTACACAAGTAGTCTTTGCAAGTTTCTTCATCCAACTTTGAAGCCAATTGGCCATTAATCTCAATGCTTCCATCAACATCAGACCTAGTGATAGTACTCAAATACTTCTCACATTTTGTCAAATGACGGATTAGATTTTTTGTACATGTGTTGCCATCAGCCTTATATTCTATACTACAATGCTTGCATCTTGCTCTTGTGCAACCATCCAGAAATAAATTCCCTGCAACTTCGTCATACTCTTTCCGTGCACTAGAAGGAGTTCTCCCTTTAGCTTTCCTTTTTTTGTTTGTAGTTACACTTCCAACTGTAACTTCATTTTGAGCTTCTTCACCATCTTCAATATTTCGATTTGGGGGTGGCATTTTAATTGTTGACTCCATTCCCGTTTAAAGTCACATTTTATTGCAATGTGTTTTTTGAAATGAACATAAATTACAAACTGAAACAGTAAACATGAAACAAAAAACAGAGCAGAAAACGTTAAGAACGTATCATCTCTTGAAAATTATGAGATTGAAACACTTAGCACTTTGCATTCAAAATTGGTGTACAATTGTAGTTTGTTTATGTGTATTTGGATGTCTTTTTCAACTTTAGTGACATGAACAGTCTGTTCCATGCAAGAGTTTGATAAAAAATGACTTTGGTGACTCTAAAGTCTAAATTAATGAAAATGAAGGAACACGAGCAGTTAGAAGACTTGGTCCCTCCTTGGATTTCAGCTGTAAAAATTATCGGCTACCAATCAGAATACCAACCAAAATTCATGTAAGCGTGCAGAATACCAACCAAAATTATCAGATTTTAACAGAACTTGATGTATTCATGTAAGCGTGCAAAATTTTCAGATTTAATCATTATGGTAACTTTCTAAATTTGTAAAAAATTAAAACCCTAAAGAGTAAATCAATTACCTGCTCTTACTGGATTTGGCGAGTTGGAGCTGCTGCTGCTGGAGGTTGGAGAGAGTGAGCGACGGAGAGGAAGTGAAGTGGAGTGGAGGGAGGCCGATCGGATAACAGAGCGAAGCTGGCAGCGGTTGCTTGCTGCTGCCTGCTGCTACTGTTGCTGCTTGGTCACTGACGGGAGCGGAGCTAGCGGATGCTGGTCGCTGACGGGACGGCGGACCGGCAGCGTGCTTTGTGCCGATGACAGAGGAACGCGAAGATGTGTGGTGTGGTGTGGTGTGTGCCTGTGTAGTTAGAACTTAGGGATCGAGCTTCTCTGAGAGTTAAAGTGATTGAAACATAAAATACTTTTAACCTCCACCGAAAATTAATGTAAATACTATTAATTTATTTATTTAATAGTCATTTGAGTATGAAAAATTATTTATAAATCATTTAAAAGTTTTTAAGATCAAAGCGTTGAAAGAATTTTTTTACACATTTCCTTTTGGGGGGTTTTCTTTAAAAATTACACATTTTCTTTAAATGAAAATTTCTCTAATTCAAAGTAACCAAAAAATCTTTATTTTATCTCTATTACTCTCTCCATCGATAAATAAATTGTGTATTTCTTTTTGCACTCAAATTAAGAAATGAAGGGAAACAAAATTAGTAAAAAATACCTCCATCGTTAACACCCACCCTCTCTCAAAATACTTTTGGTGAAAAATTGGAGTAATAGATGATTAAATGTAATAGTATTTGAGTAAAACAACTCAAATAAAGTTTCTAAAAAGAGAAATGCACCAATTTTTGGAGTAATGTTTCATTTTCAATTTTGTTGTGATAAATTAACAATGTCCAAATTCTAAATTTTTAAAATAATGTGCAATCTCCAATTTTGTTGGAGCAATATTCAATTTCCAATATTGTTGAAAGAATATCTAATATCCAATTTTATTAAAAGAATTCCTAATTTCTAAAATTATTGGAGCAATATTTTATTTTCAATTTTGTTGTGATAAATTGAAAATGTCCAAATTGTAATCTTTTGAAATAATGTGCAATCACCAATTTTGTTGGAATAATATCCAATTTCTAATTTTTAATTTTGTTGGAAGAATATGTAATATCCACTTTTATTGAAAGAATTCCTAATTTTCAAAGTTGATGGAGTAATGTTTCATTTTCAATTTTATTGTGATAAATTGACAATGTCCAAATTCTAATATTTTGGAACAATGTGCAATCTCCAATTTTGTTGGAACAATATCTAATTTTTAATTTTATTGGAAAAATATCTAATATCCAATTTTATTGAAGGAATTCTTAATTTTCAAAATTGTTTGAGCAATGTTCCATTTTTAATTTTGTTGTGATAAATTGACAATATCCAAATTCTAATATTTTGTAACAATGTGCAATCTCCAATTTTGTTGGAAGAATATCCAATTTTCAATTTTATTGGAAGAATATCTAATATCCAATTTTATTGAACGAATTTCTAATTTCCAAAGTTGTTTGAGGAATGTTCCATTTTCAATTTTATTGTGATAAATTAACAATGTTCAAATTCTAATCTTTTGAAACAATGTGCAATCTTCAATTTTGTTGGAAGAATATCCAATTTCTAATTTTATTGGAAGAATATCTAATATCCAATTTTATTGAACGAATTCCTAATTTTCAAAGTTATTTGAGCAATGTTCAATTTTCAGTTTTGTTGTGATAAATTGACAATGTCCAAATTCTAATTTTTTAGAATAATATGCAATATCCAATTTCTAATTTTGTTGGAAGAATATCCCTCCGTCCCAAAAGTAATGAAACGTTTGTTTTTCAATATTTAATCTATAATTTTATTTTTCAATTATTTTGAATTATAAATTTAAGACTTTTGTATACAAATAAAAATTTCATGTATCTATTTTACAAACATATTTTATTTATATTTTTTCTACTTCAAAATAATGTAGATAAATTGAAGTCAAATAAATATCAAAAGTCAAACGTTTCATTATTTTTGGGACAGAGGGTCCAATTTTGTTGAAGGAATTTCTAATTTCCAAAGTTGTTGGAGGAATGTTCCATTTTCAATTTTATTGTGATAAATTGACAATGTCCAAATTTTAATCTTTTGGAACAATGTACAATCTCTAATTTTGTTGGAGGAATATCCAATTGTCAATTTTGTTAGAAGAATATCTAATATCCAATTTTATTGGAGGAATTCATAATTTTCAAAGTTGTTGGAGCAATATTCCATTTTCATTTTTATTGTGATAAATTGACAATGTCCAAATTCTAATCTTTTGGAACAATGTGCAATCTCCAATTTTGTTGGAGGAATATCAAATTTCTAATTTTGTTGGAAAAATATCTAATATCTAATTTTATTGGAGGAAAAATTATATGCATAAAAAGAATATAAATATAAAAAATAAAAGTTTAATTTGAAATTTCAGTTACTCAAATTTGGACTGATGAAACTCAAACTTGGATCTGTAGAAATCCGAACTTGGACCAGAAGAAGCCCGAACTTGGACCCGAAGAAACCCGAAATTTGATCCGAACAAGCCCGAACTTGGACGCGAAGAAACCCAAACTTGGACCCGAAGAAACCCAACCTGAACCCGAGACTGAAACAACCCGAACCTGAACCTGACCTGACCCGAAAGCAGCTTAATCCAAAATGACCCGAAACCCGAATGACCTGAACCCGACCCGAAAACAGCTCAACCCGAAACTCGAATGACCTGACCTGAACTCGAAAACAGCTCAACCCGAATGACCCGACCTAACCCACCCAATTAACACCCCTAGAGAGAAGAAAGGAATCCTGAAGAAAAATTATCAAGGATCTGCCAAAGTGATGATGGTTAAGAGACAATCCTTAAGGAGAGAATTTGAGACAGCTTTAATGAAGGATAATGATTCTGTTGAAACCTTCATAACAAAGGTATCTGAAGTGGTGAGCAAGATGCGCACCTATGGGGACAATATCGATGATGAAACTGTTGTAACCAAAGTTCTAAGTAGCCTCTCTGCCAGATTTGATCATGTAGTTGCTACTATAGAAGAATCAAAGGATCTCTCTACCTTGTCAATAGATGAACTCTTAGACTCCTTGCTAGTTCATGAAGCAAGGATTAATACAAGGTATACTTCAAAGGTCGAAGTGAATGCTTTTCAAACTCAAGGTACAAATCCCTCGTCAAATTTCAACCGAGCTAGGAAGATGATCATATCGAGGCCGAGGGAGAGGTAGAGGAAGATACAGCTCTCTACAATGCACCTATTGCAAGAAGAGTCATCATCAAGAAGATGATTGCTGGGGAAAAATATCTTTTGGATATTGCAAGAAACGTGGTCATAAAGAAGCAGATTGCTGGAATAAATCAGGAGAAGCCAATTATACAGAAAAAGGTAATGAACAAGAAGAATATTTTTTTATGACTTTCTCTACTAAAGAAAAATCAGATGATGTTTGGTTCCTAGATAGTGCCTCCTTAAATCATCTGACATGAAACAAAGACAAGTTTAGAAAGTTGGATGAGTCCTTCAAATCACATGTATGTCTCGGCAATAATAGCCAAATCAACATTGAAGGCAAAGGAGAAGTATTGATAAGTTATGGTGGAAAGGATAGAATTATTAAAGAAGTGGAATATGCACCAGGATTGGTACATAATTTCATCAGCATAAGGCAGTTGGTACAAAAAGGATACAATGTTGTCTTTAGCAAAGGAGAATGTGAAATAAAGACTCAAGATGGAGAAGCATGATTGCATGCTGATATGATAGGAAACAAAATGTTTCCAGTATCATTTTGTTCAACCAAACATGCACTTGTGACAAAAGGGGACAGTGAGTCAAACCTGTGGCACCATAGGCTTGGACATTTAAATTTCAGAGCCCTGCAGAATTTATCCAACAAAGAACTGGTAAAAGGATTACCTACTATCAAAGAAAGTGAGGAAATATGTGAAGGGTGTATCCTAGGTAAGCAAACAAGGAACTCCTTTCCTGTTGATCAAGCAAGAAGGTCAGAAACGAAACTAGGTCTTGTACACGCAGATCTTTGTGGACCTATGCAAACTCCATCACATGGAGGAAGCAAATATTTATTTATGATCACATATGACTACACCCGAATGAGTTGGGGATACTTCCTCAAACTGAAATCTGTTGCGTTTGAAGAATTGCAAAAATTCAAAGCTTATGCTGAAAGAGAAAGTGGAGAAAAGCTGAAAGTTCTAACGACAGATAGAGGTGGTGAGTTTGTTTCAAGGGAGTTCACTACATTTTGTGATAAGAAGGTATCAAAAGGTAGCTCACAGCTCCCTATACTCCTAAGCAAAACGGGGTTGTAGAAAGGAAAAATAGAACAACTATTGAAATGGCAAGATCAATGCTCAAAGCTAAGGAAATACCTGATGAATACTGGGCTGAAGCAGTAGCAACAGCCATATATCTTCTCAATTTATCTCCTACCAGTTCAGTAAAAGATAAAACTCCTTTTCAAGCCTGGTTTGGTTTCAAACCTTCAGTTTCGCATCTCAGAATATTTGGTTACATTTGTTATGTCTTGACAACTGTGAATAGATAAAAACTTGATCAGAAAAGAAACAAATACATCTTTTTTGGTTACTGTCAAAATTTGAAGGCTTACAGACTTCTTGATCCTAAAAGTAAGAAGCTGGTTGTTAGTAGAGATGTCAAATTTGATGAATTTAATAGCTGGGGCAAGAAAGAGGATCTGGTCAACCCTCAAAATTACAATGTCACACAGGAAATTCTAATTGAAACTTCAAATACTGAGGTTGAGGAACATCTGGAAGAAGGAACTCAAGAAAACCTTCAAAGGCCACAAAGACAGATGAGACCACCAACCTACCTTTCTGAATATGATACTGGTTTTGCTATGTTTGCAGGAGATCCAACATCTCCAGAAATAGCATTACAACAGGAAGTATGGGAAAAGGTAATGGAGGAAGAGATACAGTCAATTATCAAAAGTCAGACATGGGAATTGGTTAAAGAGCCAGGAGGAAAGAATGTCATAGGTCTAAAGTGGATCTTTAAGACAAAATACAATGCAAATGGCTCCTTTCATAAACACAAAGCCAGATTGGTAGTAAAGGGATATAGTCAAGAACAAGGTGTAGATTATGAAGAGACATTTTCACATGTTTCCAGATTTAATACGGTAAGAACTATACTTGTCATTGCAGCACAACATCAGTAGAGATTATACTAATTTGATGTCAAATCAGCATTTCTCAATGGTGATTTTAATGAAGAGGTGTATGTACAACAACCTACTAGGTTTGTTACTAAAGGAAAGGAAGGATGGGTGTACAAGCTGAGAAAAGCCTTGTATGGGCTAAAGCAAGCAACAAGGGCTTTCTATAGTAAAATAGACAAAAAAATTCAGTCAAAAGGGTATGAGAGGAGCCAAAGTGAGCCCACATTGTCCTACAAAAAGGACTCTGATCATGATGTAATAATGATCACCTTGTATGTGGATGATATGGTTTATACATGGTCCTCTGAAGAACTGTTGAAAGAATTCAGAAAAGATATGATGAAAGCGTTTGGTATGACTGATCTTGGAGAACTGAAGTATTTTATGGGACTTGAAGTGAAGCAAACAGGTGAAGGGATCTTCTTGTCACAAGCTAAGTATGCTGCAGATTTACTTAAATATTTTGGCATGGAAACCTGCAAGATTGTACCCACTCCAATGAACACAAATGAGAAACTAAGTATGGATGATGGAATGGGTGAAGTAGATACAAGGTTGTTTAGAAGTCTGGTTGGAAGGTTAATTTATTTAACACATACAAGACCATACTTAAGCTTTGTTGTGGGACTAGTTTCCAGATTTATGCACCATCCAAGCAAACAATACTATGGGGCAGCAAGGAGAATCTTGAGGTATGTTGGAGATACTAAGGACTTTGGAATTTGGTACAGTAAGAGTCATAACTTTAAACTGATGAGCTACTCTGATAGTGACTGAGCCGGTGACCAAAGTGATAGGAAAAGTACAACGGGGAATTTTTCCCTACTAGGTGTAGCTCCTATCTCTTGGTCATCAAAGAAACAAGCTACAGTTGCGTTGTCTACAGCTGAGGCTGAATATGTCTCAGCAACAACTGTTGCATGTCAAACAGTGTGGATAAGGAGAATTTTGAAAGATCTAGGAGAAGAACAAAGAGAAGCAACAGAAGTACTGTGTGATAGTAGATCGACTGCTGCAATTGCCAAAAATCCTATCATGCATGGGAGGACAAAGCACATTGAACTGAAACATCATTTTATCCGAGATCTAATAAGTGAAGGCCAGATTAAAGTGGAGTTTTGCAAAACTCAAGATCAGTTGGCAGATATATTTACCAAAGCATTGCCAGCACCAAGGTTTGAAGAGTTGAGATCTTTACTGAGCATAACTAGCTTTGAATCAAGAGGGGGTGTTGAAAAGGCTGATTCTACAGCTTATGGCGCAAGGTTGGGGGAAGCTTGGCACAAGCAGGATAGTGCCAACCCTTCTGGCGCAAGTATGGTGGAATCCCTGTAGGTTAGGTGCTGCATATTCAACAGAGCAAATGTCAACACTATAGCAACTGGAGTAGCTTGATATTCTAGTTAGTGTCTAATTAGGATATAATTAATTAGTCTATCCAAGTACTTTGTGCATTCCTAGTAGGATTAGTATTGGTAGTAATATTATAGGAGTTAGAAATAGAAATAACTAACGACTCCTACTCAGTTAAGAATTGGTAGTTGTAATGCCTATATAAGGCTAAACCTCTTGATTAATAAATTAGATTTGCTAGTTTTTATTGGCACGCTTTTGTTCCTTGCTCTACTTTACCTCAACATATTCATACTTAGATCATGAAATTTATATTGGTGGATCATGATATTTCATTAAGAGAAGCATCAATTATAAGATTATGAAACTGTTACTATAAGATCATCACTATTCTTTTATCGCGGGAGCACGACTCTTTTACTTGGAATCACGACTCTTCTATAATAGTATCATTGTCTCTCATACGATTGGATAACGACTTTTCTACTACAGGATCACAAAATTACAATCGTGGATCATTAAATTTCTACAACAAATCATTAATTTTTTATTATGCAATGTGTAGAAATTTTTTAATTTTATAGTTTGTTTTTTTAATGCTGAATAGAAAACAAAGAAAGAAAAGCTTGAGTTTGCAAAGTTGAGATCAACCTATATAGTCTACCTAATGACGTCCAATCGTGATCTTCACTATTACGTACTGCTCTCTTGGCTACCATTGGAGTTGTAACAGACAACATAAGTCACTATCACCATAAGCTGGAATGGTTGAAGGGTTGCCGTCAATTAATCACGATCCTAGTTAAGTCAGAAATGGTGATCAAGCATCATGTTCGACTGGAGCAACTCATTATTCTGGGTTAGAATGACAATGACAGAGAGTCATCGAATCTGACCATGAAGGAACTAAGTTGGACTGCTTTATTCAGAAATTCGATCAATTTCGTGCACTTTTCCGGTGAAACTGTGCGATCTTATATGGAGTGGCATCCATTGATAATTATTTGGTTTTCTTATTATGTACTTAGAGTGCGCCTACCGCGCACCCTAAAATTACTCTTAAGCTAAACATAATACTAACTGTATGAACTTTTGTGAGAGAGCGAGCGAGTATTTTTTAATAAACGTAATAGTATACCATAACATTACTTTATATTATACCCCTGTCCCTGAATAATTGTCCTGTTTGATTTTATTGTTTCAAGCTTCACTGTTTAACTCAAATTTTAACAAAGATAAACAGTTTAAAAAAATTAAAAAAATGTATATTTAAAAAAATTAGATTGCAAAAATGAGACACTCATGAAATACTTCATTTTCGATATCTAAACATTCATGAAAAAAAATCATAGATTAAATATTGTGAAACTGTCCAAATAAATAGGAGAATTATTCAGGGACAGAGAGAGTATAATTCTCGTGAAAGTTTTGTGTCTAAAGAATGAGAAAGCAGATTTCGGGCTCTACTAGGGGTTTTCAACCCAGTCACCGCCGAGGAGTTCTTCCCATTCCCCTGCACCGCCGCCGGAGCTCGGGTCGCTATCGCTAGCGACGCGTTGCCGCCATTGAGTCGAATTCGTTACTGGCATCTCGTCCTTGTCTCTCAGCAGATTCGGATAGCCAGATCCCAGTGGAGGAGGTACGGTTGGCATTCGGTGGCGCGGGATGAGCGGTGGTGCTTTCGTCGGCCTCAGCTTCCTGTGGTGGCGGTGAAGCCGCCGTTTTGATGGATTAGACGTGCGCAACGGTGTCTCCGGTTCTGGGCCGGGGGCTTCACCTGGAACTGTTCGGTGCTGCCTCTGTCCACACAGGGGTTCGCCCAATTCGGGACCTGGTCTCGGGGATGGCTATTGGTGGGGTTTTACTGGCCGAAAGTCATTTAGCACCATCAAGGCTTGGTTCGCTCCGTTCAGATCATCGTTTGTCCACCGGTGGGCTAGCTCTGGAGCATTGTTTGGTCGGGTCGGGGGACTCCGAACCCGACAGCGAGTCTTGATGGCTCGTTGTCCACTTCTTTTCTTTGGGGTCCTCTTAGTGTTCTCGTTGTCCACTTATTTTCTTTAGGGCCCTCTTAGTGTTATCTTTTTTGATTTTTTATCTTTTTGTTTCTTTTTGCGTACTTTGTATTAGGACTCCCTGTTATTTGCTGGTTCCTTTTGGTAGATTTTTTTCCTGTTTTGCTTTATCGTTTTGAATGTTGCTATAGTGGTTTACCGCGCTCACCATTGTTATTGTGGTTGGTGCTCCTCTTAACTCACTATGATGTGTCAGTACTATTTAATCCAGCTTAAACGTGCAGGGGTATCGGATGTCGGATTCAATATCTTTTATCCGTAATAGTGATTATGCATATAGTCATGAGTTTGCTTTGCTTTTGGAGACTAGTCCTCCGTTCATTTTTAATAGTTATGTTTTTTTTTAATATTTAATCTATGTATTTATTTTTTATACATTTTGATATATAAAATTAAGTAACATATATATATAAGATAAATTAATTTGTAGTTTCTAGAAATATTTTTTTAAATGTTTTTCAGAAACTTCTTAATAAAAAAATGAATTAAATAAAAATTTAAAAATTAAACATAACAATTAAATAGGGACAGATGAAATAGTTTTTTCCTGAAAAAAAAAAAAAAAACACACCCTAAAGTGAACAAAGAAGACCAAGAAAATTGAGGATCATATATACTAGGGGTATAGTTATATCAAGCCCACACCTCACAACGTCAGAACTGATTATTGTAGTTTGCACCGGTAAAATTAAAGGGTTTTTTTTTTTTTGATAGAAAAACTAAAAGGGTTTTTTTTTTTGTTGATAATGAATGGTTATTCATTCAATGAAAAATAATCTCAGACTGGATAAACAAATAAAATAGGGATAAATCTCAGACTGGATGAACAATATATGAGTATGATCTGACCTATAATCCCTAAAGACTAATAAAGTAAGAGTTCCAAAACTTAAAAATAAACACAGTGATCCAAATAAAATGTTCATAAAAAGAGCATAAACGAGACTTAAATAGACATAAACACATAGACATCATAAGATGCAACTCCTTCAATAGATTTGTTGATTGTAGATTCTTTCAAAACCCTAAAAGGTTTGAATCAAGCTTCTGTCCGCAACATATGTAATAGATCTCAAAGCTAGCGACCTCCTCCACTGAAGCCACGCTAAGCGGGCTTGAAAGAGCCTGTTTCCCTGCAAAGAAGCTTGGAAAGCAAATATAATCACCACATCCGACGAAAATGAATCTCATCCAAGTTTGACAACACACCATTATCCATTGAGGAACCCGAGTCCTTACTAAAGCACGAATAGTTAGGCCGGACTGTAAAACTCAACCATTCGTTACCTAAAAGCTCATGGAGTCAGGTAGGGAGCATTCTCGCCCCTTGCTGATTCTTGAAACGCTCCTTGACCTCCATCTCCTGGAGCCGCCACTCTGGCCCTTTTTCGGCCACTTTCTCCATCTGCCTGTACCATTGCCGAATTTCCACCACCACCAGATTTCCCTCCTGAACCTCGTCCCCCCTGAGTTCGTGGCACACCACCACCCGGAGGCCTGCTACAAGGTTTCCCATTTTTTGGTGCACGTAAACCTATTGGAACCACCTGTTGACCATGACCTTTTGAAAACATAAAAACAGACGTATGTTCGCGAGCAGGGCCAAACAATCGGATCCAAAAGCCTCCTCGCAGCGGAGTCCCTCCAGCC
>JBBYHH010642080.1:0-10412 GCA_038382905.1 Daphne laureola
AATGGCGGAGTTAACTTTCCCGCCGTCCCGGTCCATTTAATGCCGGAAAAACCTACCGGACTTTGGTGGGTGTAACAGTTCAAGCCCAATCTGGTCTTCGAGGTGTTAGCTCTCTCTTCGCGTTTTTCTATATCCTCGATATGCCGGGCGAGGGTGCCAAGTGCAGCTGTGTGAGCCAGGTAGGTCATGCTTCCCTGCTGCGGAGGTGGCGGCAGTTGCGCGCTCCTGGCCTGGCGGGGTATGGGAATACTTCCGGCGGAGTCTAATACCCCTCGAAGGGTTTCAGCCAGCGTATTTCGGAGGTTGTCGGCCACCGCTTCTGTAATAGCCACCAGTGCAGCTGGTCCCAGGCGACAATATTAGTTTGCTGGAGTACCACATTTTGCTGGACGTCTCTTGTCCGACCGGCAAGAGCGATGATTTCTCCAATGGTATGGACGGAAAGGTTGTCCTCCTGGTGTGGAGGGTTACTGTTCCCGGCCTCAGTCTATTCGCCATTTAGACGTTCGCTTGCTCTTGTTCTTGGCATGATGAGCTTCGTGGGTTGATGGCACCAATCTAATAGCCTGAGTTTCAGCTGTCCAGATGTTAGGATTTAGTACTTTTGACACTCCTCCGGTGGTGAGCTCGAAACCTGCAAAAGATCTGAGGTTGTGACTCCGGAAGCACACTCCGACGCTCAAGTCAGTTTCAGGTCCAAGACTCAGTAGTGTTTACAGGAGAGAATATCATACCTTCAGCTCTCCCGGACTTCTTCTTTATATAGGAGAGAGGCTATCATAAAAGAAACCTAATCAATCTAATATTTAACAGATCTGACTATCTATATTTACACAGGGAATAAGATCCTAGAAAATCCCTAGAATCAGGGAATCCCCAAAAAGCAGGGATTTCAAGGTAATACTTTCAACACTCCCCCTCAAGCTGGTTTGAAGATATCTTCCATAGCCAGCTTGCTAATCAGCTCATCAAACTTTTTTCTAGGTAATCCTTTGGTCAGTACATCAGCTAGTTGTTCATCTGTTGGGAGATAGGTCATACTTATTATTCCAGCATCTAGTTTCTCCTTGATGAAATTTTTGTCCACTTCTATGTGTTTTGTGCGATCATGTAGAACTGGATTATGAGCTATAGAAATAGCAGCTTTGTTGTCACAATGTAGCTTCATAGGAGTTGGGTCAGGAAGTCTCAATTCTTCAAGGAGCCTCTTTATCCAAATCAATTCACATATCCCATGAGCAACAGCCCTATATTCTGCTTCAGCACTACTTCTCGCTACCACACACTGTTTTTTACTCCGCCAAGTAACTAGGTTCCCACCAACAAAAGAACAGTAGCCTGATGTTGATCTTCGGTCTGTAACACTTCCAGCCCAGTCTGCATCTGTGTAGACTTCAACTTGAAAATGTCCACATTTCTTGAACATCAGTCCTTTTCCGGGAGTTCCCTTTAGATACTTCAAAACTCTGTAGACAGCCTCAAAATGCTCTGTCCCTGGTGAGTGCATGAACTGACTTACCATGCTGACTGCAAAGGCAATATCAGGCCGTGTATGAGACAAGTAAATCAGTTTCCCCACCAGTCTCTGATATTGTTCCTTATCCTTTACTTCTTCTGCCTTAGCAGCTCGTAGCTTTAAGTTAGGCTCAATCGGAGTCTCAACCATCTTACAACCAAGCAAACCTGTTTCTCCAAGAAGGTCAAGAACATACTTTCTCTGATTGACAAATATACCTTCTTTGGATCTTGCAAACTCCATTCCAAGAAAATACTTGAGAACTCCCAAATCCTTGGTCTGGAATTCTCTTGCAAGACGCTTCTTTAGAACTGCTAATTCTGTTTCATCATCACCAGTTAACATGATATCATCAACATAAACAATCAGAATTGCAACTTTACCACCTTTTGAATGTTTATAAAATATAGTGTGATCTGCTTGACTTTGTCTGAAACCATAACTCATAACAGCCCTTCCAAAGCGTTCAAACCACGCTCTAGGTGATTGTTTGAGTCCATATAGTGATTTCTTCAATCTGCATACCTTGTTGCTACCAAGTTGTTTCTCAAATCCCGGTGGTAGGCTCATGAACACCTCCTCCTTAAGTTCACCATTGAGAAAAGCATTTTTAATGTCAAGTTGATATAGCGGCCAATCTGAATTCACCGCAAGAGATAACAAAACTCGGATAGAGTTGATTTTTGCTACTGGAGCAAAAATTTCTTGGTAGTCAACCCCATGAGTTTGAGTGAACCCTTTCTCCACCAGCCTTGCTTTGTACCTTTCAACACTACCATCAGCTTTACATTTTATTGTAAACAACCATCTACACCCAACGACTTTCTTTTCCAAGGGTAGATCAACTATCTCCCAAGTACCACTCTTCTTTAGAGCATTCATCTCCTCAAGAACTGCTGATTTCCAGCTCGGATCATCCAATGCTTCCTTAATATCCCTTGGAACAAACAGGTTTGAAATCCTAGATGTGAAAGCTTTATGATTTTTTGACAGTTTTTTGTAGGAAAGATAATCAGTGATTGGGTGTTTAGTACAGCTACGAACACCTTTCCTGATTGCTATAGGAACATCTAAATCAGGAATAAGGGGATTTAAAACTGGTGTTGGGACAGGATTACCTGAAACTTCAGTACCAGATTCCAGCATTTCAGATTGATTTTGTGCAGGGTTGATGTTTGGGTCTTTACTTCTCAGATGAAACCTCTTCCTAGTATAAACCTGAAGCTCAGAATTTTGATCATGTTGATCAGTTTGTAGTACTTCTCCCCCTGCACGAGAATCTTCATTACTGGGCACCAAAAGATTTGGTTCTCCTAAGTATTGATTATCAGAAAACCTTGGTTCAACAGTACTAGGAAGTGGAGTAGATAAGTCCCAAAAATTTTCTTCCACTGCACTTGTCTCCCCCTGAAGAGAATTTTGGGTAAAATAAGGTTTTGTTTCAGAAAATGACACATCCATGCTTACATGAATTTTTTTTGTTTGGGGATCAAAACACTTGTATCCTTTTTTGTTTGATGAATAGCCCAAAAAAACACATTTGACAGCACGTGGATCAAGTTTTGAATTGATTTGACATGGGACATGGACGTAGACAGTACATCCAAAAACTTTGATGGGTAAATCATGAAACAACCTTGTTTCAGGAAAGGAGAGTTTTATGCAATCAAGAGGTGTTTTGTAATTTAACACTCTAGTAGGCATCCTGTTTATCAAATAAGATGCTGTTAGAACTGCCTCTCCCCATAAGTACTTAGGAACATGCATGTAAAAAATTATAGCACGTGCTACTTCAAGCAAATGTTTATTTTTTCGTTCTGCAATGCCATTTTGCTGAGGGGTATAACGACAAGTAGACTGATGAAGGATACCTTTCTCCTTTAAAAAATCACCCATGTTTTCATTAAAATACTCTGTTCCATTGTCAGAGTGTAAAATACAAATTTTGGTTTGAAACTGGTTTTCAATCATAGTATAGAAGTCTTGAAATAATCTTTTCACATCAGATTTTTTATTCATCAGATAAATCCAACATAAACGGGTGTGGTCATCAATAAATGTAACAAACCATTTCTTTCCAGAAAGAGTAGTAACCTTCGAAGGGCCCCAAACATCACTATGAATCAGATAAAACGGTTTAGAGGCCTGGTACTGTTTTGGCAAATAAGTTGAACGATGCATTTTTGCAAAAACACAACTTTCACAGTGAAGGACAGAACAATCAATGTTTTTAAATAACTTTGGAAATAGGTGTTTCAGATAAGCAAAACTAGGATGTCCTAGTCTATAGTGCCACAACATTATTTTTTCTCGAACAGAATTTGAACAGGTACTATTAAAGCTCTGAGCTTTTTTATTACTGGTAGGTACTTCATCTAAGTAGTAAAGACCTTCAATCATCCTAGCACGCCCAATCATCATCCCCGAATTCTGGTCCTGAAATTCACAGTGTGATTCAAAAAAGATGAGACGGCAATTAGTGTCTCTAGAAATTTTACTAACTGACAATAGATTGCACGCTAGTTGAGGGACATGAAGAACAGAATTGAGAGTGATTTTCTCAGTCAGTTTAACGGTTCCTTTTCCTGCAATAGGTGTAAAACTACCATCTGCTATTCTTATTTTTTCGTGTCCCAAACAAGAGGAATAAGTAGTAAATAGACCGGCTAGATTCGACATGTGGTCTGAGGCTCCGGAATCAATGATCCACGGAGAGGAATTTAAACATGAAAGGACTATAGGATTTCTACCTGTTTGTGCCAAAGAACCATTAGGAGTACCAGATGAGGAGTTAGATTTCAACAGCTTCAAGAGTTGATCAATTTGCTCCTTGCTGAAGGGACTTGAGTCGGTTTTATTGGCAGTAGGAACCTCATGAACCTTTTCTCCCTGCTTGCTGCTTTTCCAGTTGGCAGGTTTACCGTGAATCTTCCAACAAGTCTCACGGGTGTGGCGTGGTTTGTTGCAGAAATCACACCACACTCTTGGTTTATCATCAGTCCTGGACTGAAACTTTGCAGCTCTATTGGCAGTAACATCAGTAAACAGAGCTGAATTTTCAAGTGACTCACCGTTCCCTTTGTTTTCGAGCATAACAGTCCTTCGCCTTTCTTCCCTTCTGACTTCAGCAAATACTTCGCCAATGGATGGGAGAGGAGGTCTGCCAATAATTCTTCCTCGTACTTCATCAAATTCAACATTAAGTCCAGCAAGAAACTTGTAGATACGACTGTCTTCCACAGTTTTCTTGTGGTGTTTGCAGTCATCAGTGGATTTCCATTCATAAGAACTAAAGAGGTCAAGATCCTGCCACAGCCTTTTCAACGAGTTGAAGTATTTAGTGACGGAATCATCTCCTTGCCGAATCTCCTCCAATTTCAAGGTCAGTTCAAAAACCTGAGATTGATTGCCTAGGTCGGAATACATCTGGCTAACATTATCCCACAACTCTTTCGCAGTAGGATAACACATATAGTTAGAACTAATATCCTCCTCCATGGAGTTGACTAGCCAGGTCATAATCATGGAGTTTTCAGCATCCCAAGTGGAGTAGAGTGGGCTATCAACCGCAGGAGCCTTTTTTTCACCTGTAATATAACCTATTTTGCGCTGCCCACGAATATACATCCGGACAGACTGTGACCACTGCAGGAAGTTGTCTCCATTTAGACGAATGGAGGTGATTTGGATGGAATGAGAATTAGAGTGGTGCTGTGAGGATTGAGAATCGGAGTGTTGTTGTATGGTTTCAGAAGTGATTTCTAACATGCTTACTATGGGGTTAGGGCTGCTGTGTTTTTAGGGTTACAAGCGAACTTAGCTCTGATATCAAGTTTGCAGATGTGAGAAGAATTTCTCTTCTGTATTTTCACATATATTTGGAGATCACAGACCTTTCCTTTATATAGGAGAGAGGCTATCATAAAAAGAAACCTAATCAATCTGACTATCTATATTTACACAGGGAATAAGATTCTAGAAAATCCCTAGAATCAGGGAATCCCCAAAAAGCAGGGATTTTAAGGTAATACTTTCAACACTTTTCATGGAACATACGTACAGACCAGTTACCTTATAACATAAGTAAACATTGATTTCTAAAGATAAATCTTAACAGTATCTCAAATCTCCAACAGCTGATGGCTGAGGAAAGTTTGGAAGCTCTTCACTTAGCACTTGATATCTGTTCACCTGAAAAGTAAGGTCTTCTACAGCTCTATCAAATGCTTCTATCTGCTCTTCAGTCTTGTTGGGCGTATTTGCAAGAATATTCCTCATTTTCCTTGCTTTATTCATCTTCATCTTAATATCCGTAAGGGCTTCCAGCAAGAGACATCCCGTACTCTCAGCATTCCTTTCAGCTAGCATCCTTCGGAGAAGGAGATTGGCCCGTTAACCAGCTGCAGTTTCAGCTGTTGTTGCTGGCTTCAATAGCATCTAAAAACAACAACAACAACAACAACAAAATTGTAAATGCAGAATAATAGCCTGTGAACAAAATTCAACAAGATATGTTATGTAACTTCCTAGTCCTACAGTTAGTTGACATGATTAAAGTTCACACCGTTGACCCCAACCCCAGTCCCACTAGCCCAAGGTGCAGTTAGCTGATTAAGGGAGCGTGATTTTTTAAAGAACTGAATGGTAACATTTGTTCATTTTGCTTCCATGACTGTTGATAGACCTACCATCCAAGCTACGGTTCTGGTCCAAAACATGCAACTTCAGAGGGGAAAATGGGGGAATATGAAGAACATTCAGAGGCGGATCTGCCTTGTATCTTGCCCATCAGGAGCCAAGAGATAGTAGTATACCCACCCCACCCATAGCCCAGCCCACACAAGTTCATTCAGGAACTTTTCACCACTAGAAGCTGTTGACTCGAACTTGAACTTCATGACAAGTAAATAAAAGAGAAATAGAAAACAGGTAAGACTTTCTCGATGAACTGGAACAAGAAATCCTGCAAAACTAGTTGTTGACGAGGTGCTGGAAAAGTTGAAACTGAATGCCATGTCACAAGGGAAGAAAAGTCTAATATGAACAGCAGAGAGTATAAGTCAGACCAAGAATTTCGAGATCATTTTTGCCCATACAAGTCTCTTCAATTACTGTTAATATGTCTTCACAAGCCATGAGCTCAAATAGAAAAAGTTGTCAAGCCATGATACCCTAGAGATAATACCTGTTTATTAGATATCTAATAGCATGATGCTTTTTTTTAATTGCAATTTCGAGGAAATGTAAGCAATATGTTGACCATTATTGAGACCATCTACGAGTGGCAAGCATTGAGAAACAGTTAAGACATAATTTTAATGAGAGAAAATCCATTATGACACACCTTTATTTATTTCATATTATCCACATTTCTTCATCAAGACTTCAGAAATACCAACTAACGATCATACTAGAATGGTATAATCGGACATACTGCTGATGATCCATCAAGAACAAACGTGGAACATAGTACTTAATATGGTACGAGGTTTCCTGTATGGGCAAAAACAGTACAAAATGTAGCAACTCTGTGAAATGCATGAGATAGTTCAGTAATCTGACCAACTGATCCAGAACACTATCATTCAGTAATCTAGAAGACAAGCATTAATAGAGATAAAGAACTCAAGATTTAGAACAGTAGTAATCTGACCAACTGATAATTTCTATTAAACACGCACGATAAAGGCAGACAAACTCTTAGGGTTTAACAGAGCACATAAATGATCTCTTGCTGAGAAAAGAACTGAAGATAATTACCTCCATTTGCTGAGATAGCTGAGAACCTAAACTCAATCGGTAAAGAAAACGCAACACAAAAGTTCGATCAGGAACACGCACAAGAAAATAAGATTCAGAAAGCCCAGAGAAAACGAACAACTCACCTAAATCTGTCCGATCCTGAGAATGAGGCGCGATTTTCACCACAAAACTGAGAACCTAAACTCGATCGTCCAAGAAAACACAACATAAAAGTTTGATCAGGAACACGCACAAGAAAATAGGATTCAGAAAGCCCAGAGAAAACGAAGGACGACAACCGAGCTCACCTCAATTTGTTCGTTCGATTCACGCCTTGTGCTGAGTCTGAAGAGCAGCGGGAACATATTTATACTTTCTTGCACGGGAAAATCCAGCCAAATGTAGAAATAATTCTTTATTCTTTTTTTTTTTTTTCCAGGTAGAAATAATTCTTTGATTATTTAGCAAAAGATCTGGTTTTGCAATTTTCTTAAAAAATGGTCCGAAAATACCATTGCTCTTAATGATTTTGGTCGTTATAATTTCCATGTTCTCGCCTTATTATCTAACGTGACATTTTTTGATGACCATGTGACATGTTCTAACTGCTGACTTGGAATTACATTATGTAGTTATAACAAAGAGAAAAAAAAAATGGAAGTCTTCTAGTTTTCAAACTTCATTCAGTCTCCCTCTCCTCTAGGATTGAAGAACACAGAGAGAAGCCAACCCTTGATTTTTTGTTGATCAATTTCGGCCATTTTTGTTCTGGTTTCTGTTGTATCGCCGGTAATGAGAGTCAAGCATGCCGCACACCGCCGGCCCAGACGCGACACATTTCCGTTTTTTTTAGTGTGTTTGTGGGTGTATGTTTAAAGCTTAAATTGGTTCGTTTTTTTCCCTGTAATCTTGTTAATACCATCATTTCGAGTTGATTGGTGTTGCTCAGGTGAATTATCAGTGATTTAATTTTTTCTTCATTTACGTTCCAGTGAGTGGTTAGGGTTGAGTGTGTGGGGTTTTTTTGTTGGTGAAATTGCTTGTAACACAAGGTTAATGATTGGCAAGATTAATGTGAATTTTGTTTGTACATGCGACGTGACACTAAATTCGTGTATAACATAAACCATGGTGGTTTGTTTATGAACAACCCTTATAGGTATGAGCAGTGGCGAAGCCAGAATTTAGGTTTAGGGATGACGAAAAAAATATCGCCTACTCCCGGTTTACGCTCGTGATTCGCCGCATAGGTTGGCAATTCACGGCTTATATTAGGCTTGCGATTCACGGCCTAGACTCGCGATTCACTAGCCTGGGGTCGCGGATCGCTGCCTTGGGCCACTATCCGACAACCCTAGGCCTCGATCTATGATCCAGTGTATTTTTTTCTCTGTTCATCAGCATTTTTTGATGGTGGTCGGCGGTGGTCCGGCAGTGGTAGGCGGTGGTAACCGGTGATCCGGCCCGTGTTGTGAGTTTAGCTGAAGTTTGAAAACTTTTGGGTAAAAGTGTTCAGTTTAATTACGGGGTTGTACCTAAGTGATTAGATTTAAAACTTACCGTGTAAATAGATTTTTTTTTTTTAAAAAAAAATTGAGTTGCTAAAATTATCATTTACCCCCAAAGTATGTTAAACTTAACGAAAATCGGATAGAAAATGACCACGAATTGAAAAAATCTTGTAAAAATTAAATCGGGACCTTAATATGACAAAAAGTTAAAACATGATCCAAGTTGAACAATAATTAATTATAGTTACAGAATTATGGGTAAAGTGAATAATAATTATAGTTACAGGATTATGGGTACACTTTACCCGTTATTATTTAGAATTGTGATTGAGTTGCGTTTAATGTTTTTAAATTTAGTCAATTGGTAAATATAAATTATAGTGTGTAAATCTATATATTGGATATAACTTATACATAAAATTTAAATTAATCTCATAATTTATAAAAATATACACTATATACCTCATCGTTTAAAAATTATTAGGGGTGGCGGTAGTCACTTCCAGTCACAACACACCTCCGTCAGTGGGTATGAGGGTGGGGTTCTTAGAGTTTATAAGAGGTTAGAATACTTCAGTGATTGAGGGTCTATTGTGGAATTCATGAGCGCTAGACACATTTAATAAAATTACAACCATTAAACTTTTAATAAATGTACATTTAAGTACTTCGTATTTTTTTCCCTCACCTCATGCTTCTTACACCACCGCGCCCTCGCTAGTGCCACCAGAGCCTCCTCGTCTCACCGCCACAACAAGCAGACTTAGACCATCGTCTACAAGGCCCACCAACAAGAGCTCATCGTCACCTCCACCGAGAAGAAATCACCGATTTCGATTCACTACTCACCATAAAAAACAAACATCTAGCCCCGTCGAACCCATTCCTGCGACACCATCTCATGTGCCTTATAACAACCCTACAATGACTGCGCCAGAGAGTCTCAGCTTCACATGATTGATGTTCATAGATCGTAGCATCACCACCACACGCGATGGAGATGGTAGGTTTTTTGCGATTTGCCCGTAGTTTATTCCGACTTCGATGCCGTTGATTCCGATTGCCGAATCTGAGATCCATCATAAAAAAAAAAAGAACAAAAATTCTCAAATTGAGTTATACTCCTACGAAAACAGAGATTTTGAAAAAAGTTGAGAATTGGAATATTCAGATAATTAAAAGTCAAGTTTTGAGTACTAAAAACAGAAATCTGGGGGTTTTGGAATATGCCCATATATGGATTGATCCAAAGACATTAACTGGGGAAGTTCAGAAACAAAAACAGAGAAACTGCAACATTTGGCCGGAACTGAACAAGAACAGAGTAGTAAAATGAACATGAAATTTTAACGAAGAAGCAGAAGAAGAATAAGAAGAAGAAGAGTATGAAGAAAAGAGAGAAGGTTGTGACCATAACTGATCAGATCGTGGCCTAGTGAAGAGAGAGAAAGAGAGAGTAAAATGATAGATAAAAAATGTAAGGATTTGTAATCATTTGATTCAAGCTTCGATGGATGAAATGATTTGACCGCCGGCCACTATACGCCGAGGAATCATTGCCTGACTATGGTGGCTGTAACATTCTCCCCCACTTAAGACTCTTGGCCCTCCAAAAGTTCCTTCAACCTTTGGTATTCTTGGGG
>JBBYHH010642190.1:0-10412 GCA_038382905.1 Daphne laureola
CTGATAATTCTCAGTAGAAGGCTTTGAATCCTTGTAGCTAGAGCTTTTGATAAGATCTTGTAGATTACATTGCAGCAGGAGATGGGTCTAAAATCTGAGGCTTGAGAAGCATTGAATTTTTCGGAATTAAGTGGATGGATGTTACCCTGAAAGCTCTTGGAATTTTAAATCTTTGAAGACAAAACAGGAGAGCATTTAGTATCTTGACCAATGAGGGACCACTAATGCTGGAAGAATTTGGTAGAGAATCCATCTGGACCTGGAGCCTTCTTGGGGCTCATTGAGAAAAGAGCTACTTTTAATTCGATTTCTGTGATTGGAGCATTCAAGACTGCTGCTTCTTGATCAGAGAGAAGGGGACCAAAAATTGTGATGTTATTACAAGCTTGCTTCTTTTCTGTCTGAGGGGTTGCCAGGAGATTACTGAAGAATTCAATAAATTCTGAAGCAATTTCATCTTGTTTGGTCAGATTTCGTCCTTGTTGATTTATGAGGAGAGATATTGTTTTCCTGACTTGCTTTTCTCTCATTCTTGCATGGAAGAATGAGGTATGATCATCTCCCAATGAAGCCCAATCAGATGCAGCTTTCTGAGCATAATATGATTCTTCCCATTTTTTGAGGTCGAGAAGCTCTTTTCTATCCTTTCTTTCCTCTAGAATGATGCTAGGATTAAGGGGATCAGTACGCAAGAGATGAGTTGTGGCCTTGAATTTATCTTCAGCATACTTGACTCTTCCCAAGATGTCACTGAAGAAATTGATGTTAAAACTCTTGAGGGTTGTCTTCAGTCTTTGGAGTTTCATGGTGAGCCTGTGAGCAGGGTCTGAAGCTACTACTGCCTCTGTCCATGATTCTTGGACTACTTTAGAGAAGTTAGGGTGAAGGGTCCACATGGTCAAGAAACGGAATGGAGGCCTTCTGACTGATGGATTCTGGTGGTGACTGATGAAAGAGATGGTATGGTCTGAGCATGGATGTTCTGTGAACTCCCCCCTTATGTGAGGAAAAAGAGAGTGCCATTTCATATCACCCATCAGCCTATCCAATTTGCAGTATACCCGGGTGGGAGCATCTTGCTGATTATTCCAAGTGAAGAATGCTCCTGAGCTTGGCAAGTCTTGGAAACCTACTGATGTGCATAGCAGGGACAAACCGGCTGGATGAATATCTGGAAGACCTGAGGTGACTAGTTTTTCTGCTGGGCTAAGAACTTCATTAAAGTCCCCTCCAATAAGCCATGGCAAATCATTAAAGTCTTCAAACTGCTGAATTTCTTTCCAAGCAGTGGTTCTTTCTGAAGGATCATTAGATGCATATACCACTGAGAAACAGAAAGTGTACTGTTCCAAAATGTTGGTTACCTGGAGATGAACGTACTATTCTTCAGTGCTTATTACCGAGACTTGGAGCACTTGGGGATCCCAAAATACCCATATACGACCATTGTATGCCTTGTAATAGTTATTGACAAAACGCCATGGACAAAAAATTCTCTGAGCAACTTTCCAAAAGTTCTTACTCTTAACTCTAGTTTCTAACAGTGCACATAGATGGAGATTTTTCTTTTTGATTATCCCCTTGAGTATCTTCTGCTTATTGATATTATTCACACCCCTTATGTTCCATATTGCCCACATTATACGGGAATATAGAGCAGGGACTCGGTTGTGTCTTCATCTAATTCTCCCAGTTTTGAGAAGAGACTAGGCGACAAGAAGTCTGTGACAGGGTCCAGCAGGGGCTGCTTCAGGTTTGGGATAAAAGAGTTGGTACCCTTCTGAACCCTTGGTTTCTTTTGGGCTAGTTGGAAGCCATCTTCTCCAGTTACTGTAGTATGAGGTTTACAGACAAGTGCCTTAGAGATCTACTTGAGCTTCTCCTTCTCTTCTTTCTGTTTCTGTTGAAAGTTAGGATCACAATCCTCTTCCTTGTGCCCCCATTTGAGGCATTTGGAACATGGAGTTGGTCTCCACTCATAGGTGATCCTCTGGAGAAAGGTGCCTTCAGAGGTATTATACTTGATCACATCAGGTGGCTTGCTCGGTTCATGGAGATTGATGAGGACTCTAGCGAAATCCAATCGAGTCCTTTGGATGGTTGGAACATCTGCCATAATAGGCTCACCCACTGAGCTTACCAGTTTACTGATTAATGTAGGAGTCCAGAGGTCCATTCTCAGGTCAGGGAGTCTGATCCAAACAGGGGTGGCTTTGAAGAGCAGCTTATTGATCCTCATTCCTAGTTCGAATCTCTTCAGCATCAAGGGCTTGTCAAAGATGAAAAAGGTGAGGGCTTCATATATTTTGCACAAATCCTCATGAGAGGCAAAAGTGAATAGAAACACTCCATTCTGTTTCACCATTGTTGGAGGGGCGATTTCTTTCCATCTGGCTTTGATGAACTTGTCCATGTTCGGCCATGATACCTCGGTACCCATTACGCATCCAATCAGGGTGTGTTTCCAGAAGGTGGAGCCATTATCTAACTCCTCATCGGAGAAGGTAAGTTCTTGAGTCCCTGCCACCGATGGATCAAATGACAGAAGGAAGTTAGGGTTTTGACGTACCTTGATGCCTTCATTGTGGATTTGAGTACTCGTTTCTTCTGATAGAACTTTGTCTGCCCATCGTCCAATCGGCGGAGGTGCTGTCGACGAGCTTGGTATTTGAAATGTGGGTGTTGTTGTGTGTTTGCCTTTGATTGGTTGCTTTGTGTACTGTGGCTGATTCGTCATTGAGGAATCCTCCATCACGATTTGTTCATCTAGGTCTGTATCGTCCTCCTCAGAGATCGATTGTTGTTCATCTTCGATGGATTGCTTGATTGGGGGGGATTGGAGTGTCTTCTTCGGTCGACCCCTTGGCTTGGTAGTCTTCGTTGATTTTCCACCCTTCGCCATCCACACGGACGCCGGTGAGGCGTTCGGGAGCTTTGCCCCCTCCCGTGATGTTACTGTTTAGATCGCCTCCTCTTTCGGTAATGAATCCAATAATTGTGTTTAATGACGTTGTTGTATTAGTATTATTATAAGTCTTTTTCCTATCCAATTAGGTGCAAATATTCCATTCAAATTTTTTGTTTAAAACTTAGGTTACCCATTTTCCGTCATTTTCATTTTCACTTTTTTAAATTTCACCTTATATATTTCACCTTTTTTTTTATCATTTCATAAGCTTATTTTGTTTGTACACATTTTTATTTGTCATTAATAATTGTTGGATGCTTAACCTGCAACGAAGTGCGGGTAAAAGAATCTTAGTAGACACTATAGATATGTGTAAAATAACTAATAAACAGTATTGTATATTATTTTAGATATTATGTAATTAATTATAAATTAACAAAAAAAAATGTGAAAATTAATTTCTAAAAATTTTGTTCCATAAATTGAAGCAGTGGTTCTGACGGCGACTCTGGCAATGGTTCCGGCGAAGGCTCTGGCGGTGGTTCCGGTAGTGGTTCTGGCAACGGCTCCGACGATAGTTTCGACGGCGGCTCAGCGGTGGTTCCGGCGACGGTTCCGATGATGGTTCCGACGGCAACTCCGACAACGATTCCAACGGTGACTCCAGCGACAATTCTGATGGTGATTATTCCGGCAACAATGACAATAACAATTAGAATAAATAATAATTTTGAGTAAAAATAATATTTTAATCTTTATAATAATTAATTAACTAATTAAATTAATTAAATAATATTAGAATCAACTAATGATTTTTCTCATGGACACTCTAGAGGATCCGCAGTCGCTTTAAAGGTCATACCAATTTACACTGTAGTGTCGACTTTGAAAAAGAAAGATGGAGCCCGAGGACTTGTTAGGAAATAACAAAAGAAAGCGAGTCCTTTTCCGTCAAAACAAAGCTGTAACCAAAACCCTCGATGGTGGACCATAAATACGATTTGGCCACCCATCTTTAAATCCTCTCTCGGCACGGCGTCTCTCTCTCCGCCACCTCATTCATCCGATCTTCGTTTGAGGGAGACAAGGTTCTTCTGCCGCCATGTTGGTTTATCAGGATCTCCTTTCCGGTATCTTTCTCGCTTTATGGGATCTATCTGCACTCAGTTTCGTTCAAGAATCACTAATTTTTACTTATTTGGAGGGTAGAGATCTGAGAAGTGTGTTGCAATCAAGCTCCTTTAGCCCATCTTTTGTCCAGTGTGTTGCTGGGCAACATAGATCTTCGCTTATGATTATCGTTTCTATTGCTATAGACTTAGTTCGGGTGTAGGTATAGATTTTCTTGCCTTGCTGCAAAAACCTCAGGTTGCTGTATGAGCCATGGGGTTTTAAAATATGTAAAAATTGAATCTTTCTGTAATCTGTTTTTACTTGCCTTGTTGCAAAACAGATTGCTGTATGAGGCATGGGGTTTTAGAATGTGTAAAAATTGAATCTTTCTGTAATCTGATTACCAGAACCCACCAGTCTGATAATGTTCCTTACTATATTTGAGATAGATTTTGAATCCTTTTGTGTCGATTTCAGGTGATGAGCTCCTCTCCGACTCCTTCCCGTATAAGGAGATTGAGAACGGAATGCTCTGGGAAGTTGAGGGGAAGGTAAGTTTTTTTTCTTTCTTGAGTATGTTTCTGATAGGAATCTGCGGATGATTATGCATTATGATGTCTTTCTGATTCTGTTAACTTGGCTGCAGTGGGTTGTTAAAGGATCAGTTGATGTCGACATTGGAGCTAACCCTTCTGCTGAAGGCGGTGAAGATGGTGAGGGTGTCGATGACCAGGCTGTGAAGGTGGTTGATATTGTTGATACTTTCAGGCTCCAGGTTTGTGTTGCTTGATTTGAGATGTCTATTAAACTTCTCGTAGTCATGTGCGTGCGAAACGGAGGAGTGAACAAACTTTCCTTTCCTTTCCTTTACAGGAGCAACCTCCGTTTGACAAGAAACACTTTGTGACCTTCGTTAAAAGGTTCATCAAGTTGTTGACACCCAAGCTGGATGCCGAAAAGCAGGAGCATTTCAAGAAAAACATCGAGGGAGCAACAAAGTTCCTGCTCTCGAAGCTCAGTGACCTTCAATTGTAAGCACCTAACAATCTACTCTGTGATGTGTCCAAATGTTTGCATGGTGGTGTTTAGTTGCTTATCTTGTTTGATGGTTTGTTGTAGCTTCGTGGGAGAGAGCATGCACGATGATGCCTGCCTGGTTTTCGCATACTACAAGGACGGTGCTACTGATCCAACATTCTTGTACTTTGGCCACGCCCTGAAAGAGGTCAAGTGTTAAGGCATGGCTGTGGGTCTAAAAACCCAATATTTGGTTGTTGTACTAGTTATAGCTTGTTTTCATTTGTTGCGCATGGTGAGGTGTGTTTGATTTAAGACTTCTTCCTACCTGTTTCTTAAGGTGCAGTTTTGTTTCTGAACCAATATAAGACACTTATTGTTTCAGATGGTGTAGCTTCGTATTGCGTTCTACACATTACCTTATACTCCCTCCATCCCAAGTTTGTTGTCATAACATCAAAAAGTGATCGTCTTTCTTTATTTTATTGAAATGTTTCTTTTATTGTTTTAAGTTACAGTATTTGACTCAAAATTTAATTAAGAAAAATAGTGGAAAAAAAATAAAAAAGTGTATTTAGAAAGATTAGATTGTAAATTATGAGAAATATATGAATCATTTAACTTTACATGTTTATGATTTTGTAAAAATAAATCATAGATTAAATATTATGAAAATAATAAAAAAATGTTTCAATAATTTTTGAACGGAGGAGTATTCTTTTCACTTTTATTTTTACATATATATTCACTCAAAGAGTTTTTAAAATTGTTGGGAGGGTTCAGAATAAGTTTGGAAAGGATAAAGATGAAAATTTATATAAAATAACTTAATAATCAAAGATGATCTTAATTTATACAAAAAAGAATAAAGTGACAATTCATTCATTTGGGATGAATGGAGTATTGTGAACCACCATTATCATTACTTTGCTTGTTGTGCCAATATTGCAATAAACAAAAAATTAGAAGAGTATAGTATAACGTGTTTATTGTGAAATAGCAATAGGTGATGCCACTATAAGCCTCTTTAATGAGTATATATAACAATATTAGTTATAAAAAAATTAATTTAAATATAATTGATAAAAATAAAAAAAATGGAAAGAAAAAAAAATGATTTAGTAATGTTAACTATTACGTTAATTATAATAGCTTTCACCGTTCAGATCTTCAAATTTGAGAGTGAAGAGAGTGAATACTAAATTCATTAGTCAAAATAGTTATAATATTCAGTATTATTACGATGAGAATGTTAAACTCATTATCTAAAATAATTTTCTTGTCATTTTAGTTACAATTTAATTTTAAATTAGTTAGCATTATTGTAAAAGCTCTAACCTAATAGAAAAGAGAAAGAACAAAAAAAAAAAGGTAAAAGAATAGCTCAAATTACAATGTGCACAAAAAGTTAAGAATGCATAGTTTAATTATGTTATTTATAAAAAATCATAATCAAATGTTAAAAATAGTGTCCCGTTATTTTTTATTTTTTGTTGCCCCAATTTAATTGTACTTATAATTTTCCATTATCAATTTTATCATGTTACTCTCGACCAAACCGGTTCTCTTTTAGCCACTTTTAACCACTGAATTTAACTTTCGCAGACAACCAAACATCGTTTCTTTTATTGGATTGTGTCCCATCTCAAAAAAAAATATATCATTTGATTTTTTATTTTAATATTTAATATTTAATTTAATTTTTAATAAAAATAAATAATATAAAAAAAATTAAAAATATATATTTATAAAATTTAAATATCAAATTATGATTCTTAAATAAATTTTCTAATTTTTAATATTTAAAAATATATAAAAATAAATTATAAATTAAATACAATAAAACTGTCAAAATAAAAAAATTACCAAGGTAGTAATAGCTAACCTGCCAGTCCAGCTAAAAAGGATAAAAGAGCAATAGAATTAAGAGTTAGTCCATCTAGACTGAATTTTCGATCACACAATGTTCGATTATCCTATTCCATAGTTAAAGCGTCAATTATCTATAAATAAATTAATTCACGGATTCACTAAATTAATCCGCTACCAATTTTAATTAAAACAAACACACCAGCTTTCTCAGCTATGGACTTTTGACAGAGATGAAAAGATAAGCATAATAGAGCCAGCTGAAGCAAACAAAAGGTTGCCAAAGTTGCAAAAAGCTTGGAGGCATAGGGAGATAATCACAAACAACACAGCATGCATGAATGATGATCAGGATCATTTGCTCCCACAAGCCTCATGTATTGATAATCTACAACCCTTGCGCCTCTTCAGAACTTCTCCGTCTTAACACTCATCAGCATCCCTCTGTCACGATCACATAGCAAAGACTATCTCACCGCTACTGTCGATATCGAGCTCGGATTCAGAATCGGAGCATTCCATGTCCTCGTCATCGAGACTGTCCATCATGCAATGGTTGAGGGTTTGAGTCCCAAAGGCAGGTATGGTGGCCTCGGCTATGATTTGCATGATCGTATCAAGGCTCTGCATTGGTTGATCAGCATCTTCGAATTGATTACTCATCATGTTCTCATCTGTTAAATCTGCGGGCAGATTCTTCAAGAACCATTCGTGCTTCTTGATTTCGGACATTGTAATTCGCTGTGACAAGAAAAGAATTCCATAGTTACAAAGCAAGCAATGATAACACACAAGATGTAGATGCACACTATAGAATAATAGGCGTTTCTTGGAAAAGTGTACTTACAGCTGCAGGATCACCAACAAATATTCTGGAAATCAAATGCCTACATTCGGGAGAAATCTGGACACAATCAGGAATGGAGTACTGAACGCTCATAATTCTCTGCAAAAGACCAGAAAACATTTACTTTCTTGAACCCGCTGTTTTATTTAACTAATGTTTGGATCATAAAACAAATACCAATAGTATACCTGGATTGTCTTCTTAAAATCTTTTGGCTCATCAGGATCCTCAAAAGGATAAGCCCCAACCAGCATTACATAGAGCGTTACACCACAAGACCACACGTCTGCAACCTGGTATAGACTACTATGGAATAGTTAATAATGGCTATCCTTATTCAATGTAAATGCAATTTGAACGAACTCAAGATTTTGCAACTTCTTTACAAATGGAACAGAAACTATGAACATTCTCAAGCGAGACACCACATGCTCTGATAAAAGACTAACTTATTTTGTCCCTTAACCAGAAAGACGCAATACTAGAAAAGATCATTGCATGCCCTACCAGGCCAGTAGATTGAATAGAAAGAACTCTGAACTACTTCTTTGCAAGATGAAAAATCACAGCGCTTCCATATAGAAATGAAGTTTCACACATTCATCATCATAGTGCACCTTAAGCCAAACTATGTTAGGCCAGTAGCATGAAATTTATAGTGTCAATTAACTATCTAAAATTAGTTGATGATAAGAATGCATTCAAAATCATAGTGGCAAAGATTTACGATTAACATCCTTCCTATTGCAACCTTCTTAAGAAAGAAAACTGAGATGAAATTCCAAAAATTCCTGACATAGACTTGGTTTACAGTTTACAAATGGGACCTACCTTTCCATCATATTCTTTCCTTGATAGTATTTCAGGAGCAATGTATGCAGGGGTACCAACAGTAGATTTTGGTTGTGAATGAAGAAGTGCAGACTGAAAAGGAAAACCACAACAAGCCAAATAATAGGTTAACCACATTGGTCTCTCAGATCTGCTACGTAAGTTGCTAATTCAACCCATCTCATCCTTCGAAAATACTCAAGCAGTCCCAAAACAGGAGCAGAAATACACTAAATCCCATTGAATGATAGATCATAATACTTGTTATAGCCCTTACATCATCAACAAGTGCAGCTGACTAACTTCAAGATTAACCCCTCAACTATGAAGCCCCCAAAAAGCTACCTAGAAAAAACCAAATCAAGTATTGTTCTATTCTGCTTCATGACAGGAAGGTAGTTGTCTCAAAACACCAAGAACAAATACCAATGACTGTACAGGTATTCTATGTTCTGCCAAGTTTATAGGCTATACAGAATACCTTGTCTAAGTACCTACAATGTCATTGCAGGTTGAACTAAGATGCAAACTGTAAAAATTGCAGCAAATCTGTACCTTTGAGTATCCAAAATCACATATCTTTAATCGAGGAGCCGGGCTACCGTCCAACAAAGTGTTCTCCAACTTCAGGTCACGGTGACAAACTTGCTTCACCAATGGAAAGAAGTATATATCAACGAGAACTTTACCCAAACAATCCATCTTTTAGACATACTAGGAACGGAACCCACAACTATAAAGCAAACCTACCATTGCATGGCAATAGCTGACCCCAGATATAAGTTGTTGAAAGAAGAAGCGAGCCTGAAGAAGGAACATAAATGTTTAGAAGAACAGAAAACCAAGGGCGAGAAATTATTGTTGCTGAAACCCAAACCTCATCTTCACTGAAACGCCCAGCATTGCATATGCGCTCAAACAGTTCTCCTCCGGATGCATATTCCATTATAATTGCCAAGTGAGTAGGTGTTAAAATAACCTAGGTAGGCAAGCACAGACAAGAGAGAGGGGGGGAAAATGAGAATCTCATTTTTTTGCTTTTTTATTTTTTTTATAAAGTGAGAATCTCGTTTAATTGTAGAGAACACTCACTTCTTTAAACTGAACAATGTTTGGGTGCCTCAGTGACCTATGATTGATGATTTCTCTTTGAACATTCTCATCTATCTGCAACAAATTGGGTCTGCAATGAGAAAGATGACATCTAAACTTTGATGAAAGTCTGAGAAGTATGTATAGATTCTTGATTTCATATCAACCTAGAAGAGCAACAATTTAATACCAATATTGTTTTGGTGGTAATCTATCTGATATTGCTTATTTCCAAAGAGAGAAGATTACAAAGAGGTTTAATCTAACCAATGATTCAAAGTTCCAAACTCTCTTCAAAAGTCCCTTCATCGCAGACATTTTTCACTCTGACTTTAAGTCTAGAAACCAGGAAAGACGAATCTCTTCCAAACAAACGAGAGCCTTTTGTTCAAGCATCAGACAATCAAACAAGTTACTAAAAGCAACGAATTACTTGTCCTCAAAACATAACAGCTTAATCAACCACGGATTTCAGACCCCAGCACCAAACCAATAACAAGAATCACAGGTTGAAAAGTACTCATAAGGGGAAACCAGAGGAAGGTAAGTCGTGTTTAGGCAAGCGAGACTCCTCTTCCCTGAACATATTGCTCAAAAGAAAACAAACAACTAGGGAATCAGCAGACTAACGAACCGCTGGCGCTACCAATCCAATCCAATATCAAAGATAACCAATGTCAAATGAAAGAGAGAGAGAGAGAAATATGAATTGGGTATGAAAACTTCCCAGCTGAG
>JBBYHH010642301.1:0-10412 GCA_038382905.1 Daphne laureola
TATATATTCGAGACGGATAAGGAATATGTGGTGATCTAGCGTTTTTCATTTAGACAAAAAATACATCTTAAATAGATATAAAAATAAGTTTCGAAGCTTTATATGTTAAAATAATAATTAGAAAATAAAACTAAATGTTAAAAAGTAAACCTTGCAAACTTCTAGAAAGGAAATTGTATTTTGTAGATATAAATAAACGATATTATTTTTTTAAATTTATAGAACATTTTATTAATTATACCCCTAACAAAAAATAATAATAATTATACGATATTTGTCAAAAGAAAAATAGAGTAAATAATTATAGGAGAGGATTTGATGAGGAATGAGAGGGCAGGGGCCCATCCCAGCGCGCTCGTGTGCGTTAGTTAATTACGACGGCCGGGCTGGCTGCCTTCGCCCTCTTCTCCTTCCTTCTCGTTCTCCTTATATATATATATATATAATATAATCATCATCATCATTTTAATTTTAACATAATTTTACTCCAATATGAGAAGTGAAATCTATTTACCTATTAGTAGGTAAAACAACTAATAGTGAATAGACTAATATGTCCTTCTATTTAATATGTATATATATTATTTATCTCTCCTCTTACGAATTTTATCGAGAAACTTCACAAATCTTAGCAGTGACTCCACAAATTTAGATTCTTCTTCTCCACTGTTAACCGTCGTACCACAACTTCATTTCTCCTATCTACACCGTCACATATCTAACCAGTAACCACGGTCTCCACCAATTCCGGTCACCGTGATCTCCACTTACTCCGGCCACCGCGATCTCCAGAGATTTCAGATCTGGACGAGCGCCGACTCACCGACGACGATTGCGACTCCTTCTCCATTGCGCCAGAGTAGGAAGGCTAGCCGGTTCTACATCATGTCGGTCGTGACTCCTACTCTGTCGTGCAACTGTTGCTAACCACTCCAGTCTCCAGATCTTTGTGATCTGTATGAACATGAAGGCCGTCAGTGCGTCTCATTGTTGGCCGGGACTTAGATCGTCGAGCTTCAGCACCATAATGTGCTACTCCGACCATTCAGTTTCAGGTCTTCAATTGATGTTTGATTTCAACTGCAGAGTGTGGCGGAACGTGACGGTTCGTCGTCGGATGTTGACGGAGAAGATGATCGGAAGCAGAATTACGAGTAACAAAATCCGGAGATGTGAGAGACGGTTTTGAATATATATTAAGACATTATATCATTTTCTAATAGACAGTATTGTATATCACTTCAAATACTATGCATTTGATTATAAATTAAAAAAAATGTTTTATTTTATATTATAAACGCTTCTATACATTACGAAACAGTTTCTAATATTTATTTAGACAGTATATCATTTTTAAATAGACATTATAGAAATGTGTTAAATATAAATAAACAGTATAAACTGTTATAGTAGACAGTATTGCAAATCATATTAGACACTAAACAATTAATTATAAATTAATAAAAATTATTTTATATTATATTCAAAACGCTTTTATAAATTACAAAATAAGTTTTTTCGATACAATTAAATGTTTACAATGAAATAGACAGTTTCTTTATCATTAAAATTATGCAAAGTAAATAATTAAACAGTTTTTAATATTTATTCAAATATTATATCACTTTCTAATAGACACTATAGACATGCGTAAAATAACTAATAAACTGTATTGAATATTATTTTAGATACTATGCAATTAATTTGTCCGACTCCACTTATCATCATTCTCTGTAATTATTGTTACTTTTTTTTTTCTCTCCTAAAACCTTTCTGTTAAATCAATAATGATTTGATTTTGGTCCACCAACTTTTTACTTTTCTTTTACACAAAAAGCTGTAATTATCTACAGTATACTAACTTTTTTCCTTAATTACTAGTACTAGTACTAGTACTAGTGTAAATGAATTAATTACCTCATCGCGAAACCATATGTAAATGAATTGATACTAACTTTCTTCTACTTGCTTGATATATCCATTGGCAATGCATAATTAGTTGTAGTGTTTGATGAAAGGAAGGTGCAAGCGGTGCCGGTGAGGTTGGGTTGTCTTGTCGAATCACCAGATGAGCAGTGCGGTGTGGGAGACAACCACAAACATCTAAATTCCAACCCCACCCCAAGAACAACATGACTTCAGTATCAATAATTCCTTCTTCTTTTCTCTTTTTCTTTTTTCTTTCTTTTTTCCCCTTCAGTCGCGTTGGGGTTGTATTTGTTAATTTTGGTTAACGTTTTTAAGAAAAGAGTTCTCAAAAGAAAAAAAAAAAAATCAGATTTTTTTTTATGATTGATTTGGAATTATATATATTTATGAGAGAGAGATATTGAAAGAAAGTATGATATGATAATTGTTTTTATAATTTTTCAAAGTCTTGAACACACCCAAAACACTTTTATCAAAGTATAATTTTAACCACATTACTAAAATGTTCTTAATTTTTATTTCTAGCTCTTATCTCATTAACTGTATGCATTTCAACTAAGTGTATACTAATTGATAAGTTTTTCTCTTCATTCTTCTTAATATTCACGTCCATACAAAATGAAACATCGACGATCTCATGATTTGTTGGAGGGCTTTAATATTCCATTAGAGCCAGTTGTACGTAAAATTGACAAAAAAATTAGATAATCGCTTTGTAATTTTTGTTAAAAATTTAAGGATTACATCCACCTTGTCTCCGGTACGGGTGAGAACGAGCCGAGCCGAGCCGAGCCGAGCCGAGCCGACCCCGAATCTAGCAGAGTCGAGCTCGAACTCGTGAAAATTAGGCTCGACTCGAGCTCAGCTCAAATTTCATCAAGCTCAATTTTTCGAGCTCGAACTCGGCTCGTGAAAGGTTCGAGCTCGGTTCGAAGGCTCGTGAGGCTCGATTAGCGACTATCTCGCTTAGGCTCAATTTTAAAGTTTGGTTCGATAAGGCTCGAATTTGGTCGTGAAGGTCAAAAAAATTGAAATATGTTAAATTAAATCAATAAAATAAAGATAAATTCAAGTGCTCGAGCTCGAATATACCAGGTTTGGGTTCGGCTCGACTCGTTTGTCAGACTCAACTAGGCTCGCAAGCCATCTCGAACTGAACCTGTGAAGCTTGGATTCGACTCATTTAATACACGAACCTAAAAAATGGTTCATTTTCTTTTCTGTGCAAAATAATTAAATAAACATGTAAGTGTTTGTATATTTAGATGTAAAATGTTTGGATGTATGAAGTGTGTGTATATATAGATATATAGATGGGAGAGAGTGAGTGATGGTGGGTGGGTCCGACCCAGGTTGCTTTCCTCTCAATATTTATACGTACCCTTCCTCTCTTCTCTTCATCAGGAGAGCAACTACCTTCACTCCACTTCCCTCCCTACCTTCTGTCTTGGGGCCGGTAGTAATTTGAGAGAGAGATATAATTAATCAACAAATCGTAGGGTATATAGATACATAGAGGAAGCAGGGTAATTAATGGCGGATTCAGGTGGTGGATCATCGGGGAGGAGGATGTGGTGCTCGGTGCCGGAGCGTGTCCAGCTCCATGGGGCGATGTTGGCCCTGCAATTCGGCTACGCCGGTTTCCATGTCGTCTCCAGAGCTGCCCTTAATATGGGCATCAGCAAGCTCGTCTTCCCTGTCTATCGCAACATCATTGCTCTCCTTCTCCTCCTTCCTTTCGCTTTTTTCCTAGAAAAGTACGTATAGTTATTAATTAATCCACTACTAATTATTTGTACACTATAATATATATATATATATATATACACTGCTGTACTAACCTATATATATATATATATATTTTTTAAATTTTTCTAATTCAGGAAAGAAAGGCCCGCCATCAACATCAACTTCCTCTTCCAATTCTTCATGCTTGCTCTTGTTGGGTATGTATGTATGTATATTTTATATTCCATACATACATACATCTGGTTAATTGCTACCTGTAATTTCACTGTAATGAAAACACTTTTTACTACGAATTAATGAACGCTACCAACAGAATAACAGCGAACCAAGGATTTTATCTCCTGGGGTTAGATAACACATCTCCAACTTTCGCATCCGCCGTCCAAAACTCCGTTCCTGCTCTCACTTTTCTCATGGCCGCCATCCTCCGGTAAATATATATATATATATATATATATATATATATCACACACTCTATCTGTCCAGTCACATATATATATATACATCTTGATGATCATATATTAATTTGACTCCATCCCCGGCCGCATATGCAGAATAGAGAAAGTCCTGCTTGACAGGAAGGACGGCCTGGGGAAGGTGATCGGAACCGCATTCTGCGTGGCGGGAGCCTCCGTCATCACGCTGTACAATGGACCTGTAATATACAGCCCAGCACCGCCGCTGCACATGCCGACACTGATGGCGGCTCCGCTCGGGGATGCAGCCGGCAAGAACTGGACGCTGGGTTGCTTGTTCCTCATCGGACACTGCTTGTCATGGTCTGGCTGGCTGGTGCTTCAGGCCCCGGTGCTTAAGAAGTATCCGGCCAGGCTCTCCGTCACCTCCTACACCTGCTTCTTCGGTCTCATTCAGTTCATCATCATCGCCGCTTTTCTTGAGAGAGACCTTGATGCTTGGATGTTCCATAACGGTGCCGAGGTTTTCACCATTTTCTACGCCGTAAGTATATAAATCAATCCATTAATACTCTATTTATTTATTACCTTCTACTTAATTTACTAGCTATAAATGATTAATGATATTAAGTAATCTGTTAATTTTTTAATAAAAAATATAACACCGTTAATTATTTATAACGAGGAACACCCAAAAAAAGGACAAATAAATCTTTTCTCCTCTCTGTATCCCACTATATATATAAATAATTTAATATACTTTTAATTATTTAAGTATTTATGGTGGGGATACATAGAGAAAAATGGATAAGTGATCTGTCTTTAATTCATGTTTAATTCTTCAAAGAATAAAAAATGAAATAGTTAAAATTCATTTAATTAAATTCTACTAATAATTAAATATTGATGTAGAATTTATGTGCATGATTTTGTAGGGAGTGGTGGCATCTGGGATCGCATTCGCTGTTCAGATATGGTGCATCGACAGAGGTGGCCCAGTGTTCGTCGCCGTTTACCAACCTGTTCAGACTCTCGTCGTCGCTATCATGGCGTCCGTTGCTTTGGGCGAACAGTTCTACTTGGGAGGGTAATTAGAATGCAACTTTCCAAACTTATATCATCTGTTTGTTACTCTAAAAGAAGATTAAGGACTAAATTATATTCCATTACGTACATGCAGGATTATTGGGGCTGCTTTAATCATAATTGGACTTTACCTGGTCCTCTGGGGAAAAAGTGAAGAGAAAAGGTTTATGGAGCTGGAGAAGGCTGCGATTCAGTCACCTTCGGAGCACGGCAGCAACATCCGTACACCAAGCCTCATCAAAGCCTCTCTTACACAGCCCCTGCTCCCTCCGTCAACGGAAAACGTTTGAAAAACCTCGCAAATTAAATCACCTGCTGCTCTTCTTTCCTCCCTTTCATATATATAAACGTCAGTAATTAATTAACATCAGATTTTGAGATGGTAACTTTTACCATAAACGGTGCGAAGAGATCTTCTTCTTCTTCACCGTTGATAAATAAACCATCCAGAATTCTGACGTTAATTATGAAATGATGAGCATCTAATTAACGGGCTTTTAACTTTTTAACTGAAGCACGAAAACTTCTGGAAAAAAAAAAAAACAAGAAGATGAAACTATATATATATATATATATATATATTAAGTGTTAGCTAGCTAGTACTTATATTTATTATCTGGAATTAAGGCTTGAGTGTGAATGTGTTGCTTTATTTGCATGTGTTACTTTTTGCTTTGTTAATCATAATATATAGCTAGTGGATGTGTTTCTCTTAATTATCTATGATCTCTATAAAGTACCACCAGTGGGTATATATAAGATAAGAAGGGGATGTTTTTGGAGGGTGATTAATTATAGGGAGTTGCAAGATCAATGATCACTTTTGTGGGCTTTGTTGCATAAAATATAGTAATTAATACATATCGGTCGCTTTATGTTAATTATTTATGATTTGAATTTCTTAATTTTTCGGTAGTAAAAAGGCGAAAGAAATTAAAAGAGGAAGAAGCACTAATTAATCAATGAAGAAGTTGAGCTAGCTATCTCCACACCATCATTATTTCATGGATCCAGTTTGTTCTCATGTTACTTAATGCTACTCATCATCAATCGATCTATCGTGGAAGCAATATATATATATATATATATCGCTGACAGATTAACCTTAAATTATGATGTTATACGTGTTGTCCCTATAAATATATAGTATTACTTAATTAATTAGAATTGCATGGGCTAATTAATCAATTTTGAAAACGGGATTACCAAAATCACAATTAATCCAACCGGTTTTGACTAATTAGGGAATCACATTTTGAACCGAACATTACATAATAAGTTTTGTGTGATGATTGCCTTTAATATATATGATGAAATTCAAATGTGAAGAAGAAATGAACATGAGATGTCTTGTCTAAGATATTGATAGATAAGTCTTGTCTATGATATCATGATTGGGAAATCATTTCAACATTTCAAGAAATGGACATTGACAAGTCATTTTAAGAAAATGATGAGGACTTCACAAATATTTACAAGTAAAGTCACATTTGAAACCTATAAATAGGCTACTTCTACCATTCGAAAATTCATCCCACCACAAGTAGATGTCTCCAAGCTTGCCAAACATCATTTATAGAAATTAGAGAGTTAGTTGTTTTTACTGCTAATTTAAGAGAGATTATTACATTTATTTCTTCTTAAATTAAAGAAATTGTAACTTCTATTTTTACATAGTGAATTTCTTATATCCTGATCCGTGGTATTTTTACCTTTACGAGTCTTTCACGCAAAATCTGTATGTTAATCTATTATTATCTATTCTCAAATTCATTTATTATAATTTTTCCTAAACGACACCGCAACGAATTCAACAACACTTTGTATATATGGATCGATCGTTTCAATATTCTGGGTAACTCGTACTACAGCTAGTGGTAGTTTTGAGCAGTTATTGATGTGAATGGGATCTTTGGATCTCTTCAGCTAACCTTCACTTCGGATATATCTATATCATGTATATCTCGTTGTCTTCATAGTTTTGTCCTCTACCAAGTGTCTTCTTCTCACGAAAATGGAGGACTATGTGCTTTTATTTTTTCTTTTTAAGAGAAATTTGTTTTAAAAAGTTGAAACCTTTACCCTAGATGCGGATTGGGCTTCTCTGTGATCACCGTATTTTACGGTGCACCATAGATAATGGCACGTGTCCAGATAGCTATCTATTTTTATGCTATCTAGACACATGCACTGGTTAGGATTCATTTATAATGTGCGTTCATTTATAAACACATGTTTCAATTATATAGTTGTAATGTTTTGATGTACCTTTTAAATATTTAAGATCAAATAGTTATAATAAAACGCTAAAATGACTCATAGTCCATAGATAGATTTTACAAAATCTAAAACTAATTGAATAAGTTGATGTCAAGCAAAATATTTAGTCTTTCGTGTTTAACTCACTCTATCATTAGACTTGCACCACTTCCGAAAGTACTATAACTTTCAATTAAGATTGAATGGTGGGGATTAATTGCTTCAAAAAAAATGGAGGAAAAAAGGGCAAGTCGAGAGGCTACAGTGGGGTCTTGGACGTTTTGGGAGAGGAACGAGTTTTGGGATGGCAAGTGTGGGTGCTCATAACGAGTCTGCACATAATGAGTTGCAAGAATCGACAGGGAGCGACATTGCACCTTGCCCGACTCCATGAACGTTATGGCCGCAGATAGTTGGGGTGTAAAGTCAGACCCAATCATTCGTACTATGCACTGGACTTGAGATGATTAGTGGATGGAGAGACGTTGTTGGTTTGAGATGTTATCTATGCAGGTGTGGTCCTTTGTATGATTGTGCTTTCCGAGTATCCTTGTAAAGAATAGACTTTTTAGGGTTTGCATTGCGTGGCTACATCGGAGAAGGACGGATGTCTCGACGGTCTTGCGGGTACTACGGATGAGTATCCTTATATCAAGCCATATGACATTTTGAAAGGACTTGTGCACACATGCATCACCTGGGATATTACATCTCTCATTGGTTCTGTTCTTTTGGCATTCTGATGATCCTACTATTGCTTGTACTTTTTCTTTTTAGCAGCATAAACTATTTAGTATATCATCTCTCATTGGCCTTAAGCTTATGGAATAGTTGCTTTTGTTATTTGGACTTTAATTCTTCATTAGACGTAAGCTATTGGGATGGTAGGTGGATTCTTGCTTATTATCTGTTTAGAGCATTAGTTATTGGCAGTGAGGTATTCCTGTTTAGTTTATTTATTTAGTCAGAGATTATTCGTCATTAAATGAATAGTCATTCCTACTTTAAAAAAATAAAAATAAAATAAAACTGAATGGTGGGAGTTATTACTGATAAGAAATTGGGCTTTGCAATGGATTGGTGCAGGCCTGTGTCGAGCCTTCTCAACCAAGGAGGGTACACAGTTTCGTTGATAGGATAGGAGGCGTTCAGCTGTAATGGCTTTATGGTTATGGGCCTTACGGCTAACCTTTGTCAACAAATTTTGTAAAGGTCTCGTTTCATGATATGGAAAGGGGAAAATATCAATTTTGTCACCATGTAAGTACAAAGGTTACATTTTAGTTATAACTATTTAAAAATACTCCCTCCGCACTCTAAAAGATGTCTCATTTAATTTTGATGTTTTAAAATTCAATATTTAACTCAAATATTTACAAAAATAAATAGTACAAAAAAATTATAGAAAAATATATTTAGGGAACTTATATTGCAAATTATGATACATATAAAAATAATTTAACTTTACATGTCTAAATATGGATGGAAAAAAATCATAGATTAAATACTGTAAAATAGCTAAAACAAATGAGATAACTTTTAAAGTACAGAGGGAGTATAATTTTATCTGCATCGATCGACATTTCTTTTTGGGACATATTTCACCACCTTCCGTTAAATTTGTCATTGTAGTGTTCACCTAGTTAATTTAATATTCACTTATATGATGTTTGCATGACATTTCTATATCATTATTCTAAATCAGTCAAATTTTAAAAATGAGATACACTGATGTAAATTTCTAAGAATGAACAAATTTGACAATCTAACTATCCCTTTAGTTATGATTTTTTTTTTAAATTTTCATTTCAGAATATCCTTTATAGAAATTTGGATATATATGTTGGATTTATTCTTCTCCAAGAAAAAGATTTTGATGATTACAAAACTTTTGAGGTCTTTGTGCAAAGTTTAAAAAATTATAGTGTGTGCTAAATAATTTTACCTTTTTGTTTCTAATATTAGTTGCTTGCTGGTTAAAAGTGTCGACTCCAGCCCACCCTCTTGAAAGCCCACTTTGTCTATTTATTTTATTAACCGGTTGTTTTAAAGAGATAAGATTAACAAGAGTTAGAGATAATTTCAAATTCTTCTTGTGTTATTTCTGTTGCAAGCTCAACGTCTAGAAATAGATTTCGTGGATCATAAACAGAAAAAATACATTAAAGTTGAAGAAAAGAGAGGCTCTACATCCATCTATTTAAGAGAGCAAAAGTTCTTGAAGAAAACACTTCTCCTTCTCACAAGTTTTTATATTCTACAAGCAATCAAGCAAGTTCCAAGTTCTCCAGTGCATCAATTTTGAAGATCAAGCTTCTACTTCATCTCAGTTTCTTTAAATTATATTGGGAGAGTGAAAAAATGATTTAAATTCATTTTTGTGAGTTTTTTCTCGAAAAATCTCAAGAGATTTAGCTTTTCGGGAAAACTGTATTGTAAGGTTTGTTTTGATGAACCTTGGGAAAACCAAACAGGATTTTGTTGTTAGGTTATTAGTGAACCTTAGGAAAACTAATTTTGGATGTGTTAGATTTTTTTGGTGAGCCTTGGAAAAACCAAACTTAGGTTATAGTTTAAGTCTTGGGAAAAACTAGTGTGTAACTTGGTTGGTATAACCATTTTAAAGTATAATGGAAGAAACTCTCAAGTTGTGAGCTTGAGGATAGGACGTAGGTCTCTGACCGAACCTCTATAAATCTCTGGATTCCATCTTCTTATTGTTTTTCTCCTCTTCTTATTTGGTTTTGAATTCTGCCAAAAGTCATTTTTCTAAACAGATTGAGAAATTTCATATACCATCGTTTTTCACAAAAAAGAGGTTATTTTTTAAGTCATCTAATTCATCCCCCCCCCCCCCCTCTTGTCTGCCTATCTGGGATAACAATTGGTATCAGAGCAAGGTGATATGTCTTAAGAACCTCACGGTTTCAGATCAAAAGGTCGAATGGCTTCAGTTCCAAGCATGATCCTTGA
>JBBYHH010642412.1:0-10411 GCA_038382905.1 Daphne laureola
TACTCCATCGCGTCGTATAGATTGGGCTCTGTAAATGTAAATGACATTGTGCATGTAGTTGTTGAAGCATTGTAATTTACGATGTAATTTTGTTGCTTCAACGGTATAATCAGGTTGTTTAGAATGTTAAATTGTTGCTTTATTGCCGAGATTACCTGCGTTAGGTTATTTGTTTATGTGTAGGCGAGACACCAGTTTCTGCCACCCCTGGTTCCGGTCGCCGTGTGCACCTCCGGCGGTCCGGCGTGGGGGTGGCGGTAACAGAAAAGGTGTCATTTTGTGAAGTTAATTAGTAATTTGGCTAAGGAAATAAATGTTAAGTATGAGAAATGATGCTTTTGAAAGGTTTAGGGTTGATTTAAAAGAAACTGAAAGTTTGGTGCAAAAAGCTAAAATCGGCAATTTTTGTGAGTTATCAAGATTTGGGTTGTTTAATTGTATTAAATGATCATTTGATGAAGTAAATGAAGTTATAAATTAAAAGGAATCAATTTTGTAAAGTTTTGGGCTTTTTTGAAGGGTTGGCCGAAATGTTTGACCGAATTAATTATGAAATTTTGGGTAATTTTCAGGATTAATTGGAAAAGAATTGAAAAGTGGACAAAAAATGAAGTTTTGTCACTTTTTGAAGTTTTAGGGTCAGTTTGTATGTTTTATGGAAATTTCGATATGTTTGTGCAAATATGAAAAGGAAGTTAACTTAGTCCCTTTTGGAAGTATGGAAAAGAAATAGTAACATTTTAAGTGAAAAGGTCATTTTTTATGTTTCTGGGTTAAAATGAACCTTTGGAAAAGGTTTAGGGACTAAATTGGTAATTAATGGAAAATTACCTTGAGTTAAAAATTTTAGTTGAAAAACTATATTTCTTTATGTTTGTATGAATTCGGTCTAAATTCTGGCTAAAGTGAACTTTCAGATAAAATTTGGGTATTAGTGGTAATTAGGATAAATTACCATAGGTTAAGAATTCTGGTTAAGTAACTACGATTCTCTGTTTCTCTGACTCTCAGTATAGTTCTGTGTTTCTGGGAATTTCTGCTGAATAGTAGCTGCGGTGGCTTTAGTAGATTTTCCGATAATTCGAGGTAAGGGTTCAACCTTCTTAATACACATTCCGGCATATCATCATGTATATTAGGCTAGTTGAGGCGAGTCCTGCGCCGGTCGTGGGGCCCTTGACTAGTCACGCGGTAAAGTTTAGTGGTATGCAAGTTCTGGATTTTCTGGACTATCTGGCATCAGCTGGATTCTGTTACTATTCGGTCAGACTTTGACATTTATGACAGTTATCTATGGGGATGTACACCCCTTCGCTGGTACCATGCCTCTTCCGTTTCAGTGTCCCGAGATGGGATTCAGCCCCGGCACTTCTGTATCCCGAGACTGGCGACGGCCACCAGAAGCTGTCGTATCTGTCTATCCGTGGATCTGGACTTCATGTCCAGGTCCATCCTTCGGGACCATTAGTATACGTATATATATTTATATATATATATATAAACTGTGTACTAACATTTTCTGCAGGTTCAGAATTTTGACCACTATTCTTTACCGATGCCCTTACTGAGTACCTTTCAAGGACTCATCCCTTTACATATAACATTTCAGGAGCTTCCGATCTGAGACCCGCAGAATATTTCTGCCGATCAATTTGTATTTGTTGTACTTGAGGTACATAGCTCCTTGGTGTTTAGTTCTGATTCAGGTACGAGGATAGTCTCGATAGGTTCTATTCTGATTAATCTGATTATCTATTAGCATATCTCTGATTTGACTAATGATTAATCTTTGATGTTTTATGAATAACACCAGTAGTAGTAACTTGTCATGATCATCGGGGTCGGGATGACCTGATCACGTGAGTTTCAGTATATTCGCTATTGGTATAGTCTGGCTCTGTAGATGTAGCATTCATCAGTAGTTAAAAGCATTCAACATGATCTGAATGTCTGTAACAATAATGCATTATTACATAATGATTTTCCGTATAACGCTAACGTGTTTTCGGGTGCAGGTTTAGGCTTAAGTATTACAACCCCTTAAACTTGAATAACACGTTAAAAGATAAATCATTATCGACGCAAATTTTTTAAGGGTAGAATTACTGGCCCACAATTCTCAAAGGTGAATTCTGCTCCATCATCACCTCCGCCTCTCGCCACCATTTCCGCACGCTTCGGCCACGCCGTCCAGAGTGATAGTGGTGACAGGTGCTGTGTTGAATCAAGAGGGGTAACCCATCACCTTTTCACTAAGAAATTGAGTTGTTCTACATTGAACTATTCTACTTATGATAAAGAACTATATGCCTTAGTTTGTTCCTTAGAGGTTTGGTCCCACTATTTTTTACCTAAGGAATTTGTTGTTCATATTGATCACCATTCTATTAAGTATATCCAACGGTAAGGAATCTTAAACAAAAGGCATACAAAATGGATTGAATTCATTGAATCTATTTCTTATGTGATTAAGTACAAGAAAGGAAAATAATACATTATTGTTTATGCCTTGTCTCACAGACATACCTTATTCACTTCTCCTGATGCTAGGGTGATAGGTTTTGAATGTATTAGAGAAATGTATAAGGATGATGTTGACTTTGGCATGATTTATGATGGTTGTGCTAAAGGTGGCCTAGACGGCTACTATGTATTTGACGGCTATTTTTTCAAGTTGAAAAGGTTATGTATACCAAGATGCTCTATGAGAGAAGTCATTGTCCAGGAAGCACATAGTGGAGGCTTAATGGGACACTTTGGAGTCCAGAAGACCTATGAGATGGTCAAGGAGAACTTCCATTAGCCACACCTCAAGAAAGATGTCACCAAAGTGTGTGACAGGTGTGTCACATGCAAGAAGGTAAAGTCCAGGTTCCAACCAAAAGTGAAGTATACACCTCTTCCTACTCCTACTCTTCCTTGGGTTGACATTAGTGGACTGCCTAAGACATCTCATGGTCATGATGCCATTTTTGTAGTGGTTGATAGATTTTCTAAGATTGCTCACTTCATCCATTGTCATAAAACTGATCATGCAACTCATGTGGAAGATTCACTTTAAGAATGTTGTGAAATACCATGGCACACCTAGGTCAATTGTGAGTGATAGAGATAATAGATTCTTGAATCACTTCTGGAGGACACATTATTCTAAATTAGGTACTAGTTTGGTTTTCTCCACTTCTAGTCACCCTCAAACTGATGGTCAAACTGAAGTTACTAATATTACTCTTACCACAATACTTAGAACATTTTTTAAAAAGAACTTGAATGAATGGGAGAAGTGTTTGCCTCATGTTGAATTTTCTTACAATAGAAACCTTCATACTTCTACTTCACATAGCTCTTTTCAGGTAGTCTATGGTTTCAACCCCTTAACCCCTCTGGATATGATTGGTTTGTCTCGAGATGATATTGTTGACATAGGTGGTAGGAAGAAGGATAAAAGCATGAAGGAGTTACATCCTAAGGTGCATAGGCAACTTGAGAAAGCCAATGAGGGTTATTGAAGGAAGGTGAATCAAGGAAGGAGAATAAGGAGTTTTGATATTGGAGACTAGGTGTGGTTACACCTCAGAAAATAAAGATTCCCTCAATCCAGAAAGAACAAGCTATCTTCTCGACGATATGAACCTTTTCAGATCATTAAAAAAATAAGGGAGAATGCCTATGTTCTTGACTTACCTTCTAATGGTTATTACAATGTTTATGCTACTTTTAATGTGTATGATCTTGCCCCCTGTAAAGGTGATATTGAAGACATGAATCCGAGGTTGGATTTTGCCCAAGAAGGAGGGGATGTTATGAATCCAAGTGCCAACACAAAGACTCAAGGTTAAGATCAAAGGCCCATGCCCACAAGGTCAACCCCCAGCCCTTAAACAACATTGGAGGACCTATGACAAGAGCTAGGGAAAAGAAGACACTTCATGGAAGCAATGTCATAAAGATTAAATGAAGAAGAGGAATCTTAAGTTATTAAATAAAAAATAGAAGCTTTGGGAGTTTATTTGGACAGGGAGAAAAAATTTAAGGATAAGGCTTGGAGTTTCAGCCCTTTGCTCCAAGTCTAAGACCAAGAGTCAGAGTTTTGGGCCAAATTAGCTCAAGACTCAGAAACTGCACCACCTTCTTTAGCCATAAGATTAAGAAACTTATGTTTATATTGTTGATTTTTGATTCACCATTAACATGTTTTACATGATATTCCATCTAATTCATGTGTATTCCATACATATTAAATAGATAGGAGGAGGGGCCGGCCAAACATCATCACTCACACATTCATGGTTGGCTTCATCTTCTTCATCTTCTTCATCTTCTTCATCATTCTTCTTCATTATTCTCTCCTTATTGGCCAAATTGTTTAGCACTATTATAGGAGCATTTTGGATGGATTAAAGTGTGTTTATTCAAAACATCTAATCCCTTGTCATCACATCAAATCCACCCCCTTCCATCATCAACATCAACCAGCCACAACTTGAAGAACATTCAAAGGTGTTCTTGGTGTTCATCAATTGTTCAAGTGGAGCTTACATTTTGGAGCAAGGATAAACATCCATTTATTATAATTCCATAAGTAAGGTACACTTCTACTCTTTAGTACCATGATAGGATCATCTTCTACTCTTCTTGATGAATGGATGATGAAAGAAGCATGATTTGAACAAAACATCATGCTATGATTTTATGTGAAATTCAAAATGTTGTATGGATTTAATATGTATGAAATACACATTATTGAGATGGAATAACATGTAAAACATGTTAATGGTGGATCTAAAATCAAAAAATGGTATCAGATCAAGGTTCCATTAAAGTCTCATTCATGTTGTATGCAAATTGGAATTCGGTTGATAAAGAAATGAAACTGGCCGAATTGTAAAATTTGTAGCTTTGTAACCACTTGAACTTGGTGTTTGATTGTGTTGTATTTATGAAAAGATCATGATATTGAGTGTGAATTCTCATGTATGTGATGAAATGATGAAATAATCATCTATCTTTAAAATGCATGTTGAATTCGGCCAAGTACTAAAAGTAGTACAACTTGTGAAAACTTGATAACTTGTATGTCAAGAAATCATGTATGAAAATTCATGTGAAATGAATATGAATCATGTAAGATTGAAATATATTAATGCATTATTATGTGAATGGCTATATATGCTTGAAATGCAAGTATGTTTGAAAATGATTCCTTGTATGCATGAACATGGCCGAATATGCATGTGTGCATAAAGATGTCTTGAATGAGCATAAATGCTCTTGAGAATTTTCAAATGCATGTTATTACATAGTATGCATATGTTGCATACTAGTAACATGATCATCCTAATCTTGAACTAATGGCTTTATCCGAAGATTATCTTAATTACTGGTAATTCTATCAAGGAATTGCCACTATGGTGACATGAGGGAGTTGAGACTTAGTTCAAGAGGGATGAATGCGTTGTCCTTAAGTTAATGTCTCTAGGGACCCTACCAATATTAGAAGCAATTCTATGGTGGCTTATGAGTGATGAGATATTGCTTTGAGGTGAAATTCATATAAGTGTTACATGCACTTGTCACATATAATCTTACACTATGGTCTCTACTCTAAAATTTGTAAAGTGCATTCTGTCTAGGAGGTGGGTTTTAAGTGGGACCATTGTGACCCCTCCATCTTTCTTGGGAATGCACTTAGGAAACTGAAGGAGTTGAGAGACTATAGTATAAGGTTATTCTACATGAATGACACATGCATATGTTACATGGCCGAATGAACATGTGACACTGAAAGAGAACTTTCTTAGAATGCTTATTAAGAACATGTGTATGAAACTATCGAACATGTTTCTATGTTTCTAATTGAGTGTTATATGAACCTCTGTTGCCATGTATGAACATGTAAGAAGTAGTTTTGTACACTTGTTATGTATGATTGAATATTGAATATATGGTTTGTATCAATGTAGATGGCATGTAAGAGTGTTGTTGCTGAACTTAATAAGGATTTGAAATTGGATGGTGAGAACTAACCTATATGGGAAAAAAAGGTAAAGTTCATACTAATTGAGCAAGACACACTTGAACTGTTGTCAAATGTGGTCATGCCTCCAAAGGATGGGGATGATGGGGAGGATGGGGAGGCCTATGTGGCTTTCCTCAAGAAAAATGGCTTATGTAGAGTCACCCTTCTCTCCACAATGGTGGATGAGATCATGGTAGAATTCTCAATGATTGAGAGCGCCAAAGAAATTTGGGACGCTGTCAAGGCGAAGTTTGGAGATGTTTCGGTTGAGAAACAAAGAACTATGATCTTGAGATTTGATAATTATGCCAAAAGGACAGATCATACCATGAGTTCTCATTTGCGTGAGATGTCATGCATGATTCACGAGATGAGGTGAGCTGGACATGACCTCATAGATGGGCAACGAGTTCAACCTATCATCCGGTTCTTACCAGATAAGGAGTGGCAGTTGATGTCACCACCACCCCCGTTCCCGGCACTGCGGAAGCGTACGTTTGAGAAAGCGGAAGTTTGAATCCGGGAGCCTGGCGATGGTCGGTGATACGGAACACTTAACTTGAGTTGACGGTCCAAAAAACCCGACCCTAAAAATTTCTTTCCTAGTTTCCTGACATGTCAACAGTTTTACAGAAAATCACGCAAATAGAAGATATACAGATAAAATGTTTAGCTCAGCTCAACCCAGATGCACCGGAAAGGAGTCTCACCCACTTGGTTGGGCAAGAACTCCCCGAGGAAATAAAGTATACAAAATTACATATCAGAACATAGTGGATTGTGTAATGAATACCTATATGCATCCTACACCTACAGAGCCCAGAATACACCAAGTTATACTGTTGCTGCTGCTGTTTGTAACAAATAGGAACATTAAACCGTTAGTCTAGATAAAATCATGCTCACCCAGAATTTAAACACACAACTAAACAAATCCTCCGGACAGACTAATCCCCGTTTTAGAATGAGAAATGGAATACTCTATCAGGGAGTTATGTACCTTAGTACCAGAACTCACAGATTGACCAGGCAGAACTATTCTGCGGTCGGAAGACAGATGCCCCTGAAAAGTATAAGTTTATTAAGGGGTGAGTCCTTGGGAGGTACTCAGTAAGGAGGTAGGCGCAGATAACGGGGAAAAACTTTAAAAACATTTTGCCTGCAGAAAAGGTTAGTATGCAGTGAACTAACAGATATACAATCCTAATATATCAGGAATATGAAATGCAGATGTCATGATATGGAATATAGATTACAGAGGTCCCGTCGGACATGTAAGTTGCGCTCCCGTACGGAGGGTCAAAGACCACCCTAATGATTTACAAATAATCCCACATATGACAGCACCCGCAGTGGCTTACTAGGCTCACCGAAATAAGGGTCACAAACGTATGGTACCAGTGAAGGGGTGTACGGCCCCCAAAAACTGTCAATAGAAACAAAGTGACAAATATCCAAATAAGCAGAAGTTGATCCGTTGTCGATCAATGACACGAAATACGTTGATATGATAAACTCCTGCAAACCGTTACCCTACCATGTGAGTAGACCAGGAAGTTACTGGGCCCCACCCTCGACCCGAGTACTAGCCTTTAACTAACCTAATACGCAGGAAGAAAAATCTGCATCGCATATTAAGAAATTTAAACCCCTTACCTGACGGACAACAGAAAAAGCGGTAGATCCCAGACAGTGAATCCTGACCGCTACCAGACATTTACTCTAAAACAACAGACAAATTGTAAATTTTAGAATTCTATAATTCTACATTTCTTAACATAAATAGTCAACTTTGACTAATATTCCAATAGTTGACCAAATTGGTCAAACTGCAGACTTAGTGATTAACCAGCTTGCCGATTTTACCAGATTACCACTTAAGCACCATTAATCATCATTTATGATTAATTACATACAAAGTTTTCAAACTTTATCAGAAAGTGCATTTTTAATCCAATTTGCATAAAGTGACAAAATTTACTTGAATGCTTCCAAATTAGCACTTTTAACTTAGAGAAGTTTACTTAACTTCTTTTCCTATTAACTACTAGTTGATACCAAACTTTGCAGGACTTAATAATTTGGCCCGAAACTTCATAAAATGGCAAAACTAACAGATTGTTCCGTACGTTATTAGCCGCAGAATTTCTATACTTTCCCGAACCGATGAATCTACAATGCTGACGAAAATTCAGCACCATTTCGGCTGTATTTCCATACAACCCCCTAAAATGAAAAGATAACAGAATATCCATATTTTTCTGAGAATGTGCAGATTGATACCAAAATTTCATAAAGTGGCAAAACATCAATTTTGCTCACTTTTGTTTTCCATATTTTGTGATTAATCACGAAAATTACCAAAAATCCTTAAATTTTCAGATTTCATCCATCTTCCACCCAAATACTTTTCTTCAACTTCCAACGATACTTTCATGATTAAATTTCCATTTAATCAATAAATTAACAACTAATCCGATAACTCACAATTTCATCGATCGATTAACAAACAGAAATCTTCACAACTTATTATTTTAGGAAACAATAATATAATTGCAAAATCCCCAATTTTTTGCAATCACAGTAATCGAATATTTGGAAAATTCCCAACAGATTCTTAAATTTATTACTCAGTGCAATAATTGAAGAAATTTGGATAAATGAGGAAAATGACAATTTCTCACCCAATGGTCGTCGGGGAGCTCTCCGAAGAATGGCCCACCCTATGTCGTCGCCACCGCACGTGCCACCATCATCGGAATCACCGGAGAGTAGCCGTACGCGCCACCTTTGTCGCCACCGTCGGCAAAACTCCCTCTGTCCGCATCCAACAAATCTGGTACTCCAGCCAATTGCCGGACAGAGGCGGAGCTCGCCTCACCGGAGGCCTTCCACCCACCGCCGTTCAGCCCCACCATCGCCAGTCACCGTCGCCATCACTACAGGCTCGCCGGAACTACCGATCTCGCTGACTCGCATGAATCCTGGTGGTCTAGCCTTGGTCCTCTGCTGCCGAAGCCCTCTCCAGCCACCGGTGCTTCTGTCTAGGCCGACACTACCGTCACCATTGATCGCTCCTCACCCGGCGCTGGTCCTCCACCATCGCTCCAGATCCATCACGTCGCGGCTCCAGATTCACTTCGCATCACGTCACCGGTGAGACGCTGCCAGCCCGTCCGTCGCCGCACTGCCGCATCGCACCTGGTGCCAGCCCCGCTCCAACTCGCTGTCAATCGCCACCGCCTCCATCGTTGTCGAGTAGCTGAGGACGGTCGAAGATGAAGATCGCGTCTCATATCTGTTTTCGTTTCTTTTCTATTTTTTTTCTTCTTCTTTCTTTTCGTGTCTGGTCCGCTTTACGTTTTTTTTCGTTTATTCATTTTATCCAGTTTTTATCCGATTTTCCTTTTTTTTTTTAACTACCTATTATTAAATATTAACCCACTAAGTCCACTTTAAAGCCCAATAAAGGCCCATAAAAATCGCCAGTCTTAACAATTCAACCAGAACGGGCTTCAAATAAATTCTCGAATCATGAGAATTATCAAAAATTTATTCTTTTCACCAAATTGACCAATTTACGCTTCCGATGCCATTTTTGGTAAAATGGTCCGGTATTCATATTTTAATCTCCTGGTGCGGAATAACTCAGAGATAAATCTCCACTTACTTCCCGGGACATGGGAAACATCAGAAAATGTGCCCCACATGCTTGGAAAAATAAAGTCCTCGTAATTACGAATTTTGCCCCTCGGCAATTTTCTCAGATTTTCACCATTTTTCCAGTGGTGACTGTAACATTCTCTCCCCCTTAGGACTCTTGGTCTTCCAGGAGTATCCTAAGCTTTAATGTCAGAACCCTTTCTGATCATTCTTACCAAAACTTGAACCGCAACCCAAACGGTATGAAACGATCCCCGAGTCATGTCCTCAGGAACGGGTCGATTAGCGAAACTTCAGATTAACTTCCAATAAAGAACAACCACCGATACCTCATTATAACAAAGTTTGGTGCTACCGATTTGTGCGGAAGCGGATCGCTTGTGCGGAAGCGGATTTACTCTTATTGCGGTTGGTGATGTCAGAACGGAGTTCATCAGAGTTTTGGTTCCCCAAAAACCGCCCAATTAAAAAAATTCCTTTAGTTAATTACTAATGGGTCGTTACAGAGTTTTAACAGAAATATCACGCGATGAATAACAACATATATCATTATACATCATATAGGAACTTCCGCCCAATGTATTGGTGCGGAGTATATGCATGCAGCTATACTACAGAGCCGAGTCAACTAGTAATACCGAGAAACATACTATGAGTCGGCGGGGAAACCCGAGAAGCCGCTCACGAATGCTTCCAACAATACAGAGTCTGCCTCGCGGTCTAAGCCGC
>JBBYHH010642523.1:0-10410 GCA_038382905.1 Daphne laureola
CATCAAACAATATACTCAAATTGAAGAGAAACATGTAGAAGAGGAAAGGAAGTCAGACGTACCTCTCCGACGGTCGCTAGCTCGCCAGAACATTTCATCTCCCTCTACATCGGGTCGAGGTAGGGAATCAGAAGTCCTCATCGTGTTCCTGTGTCCCTCTACAACGCGGCCCGGTACAAGGGTGGAGCTTCCACAGCGCCAGCTCGCCCTCTGACATCGTCTAAGAATGGCGAAGAAGCGTCGATCCTCATCCGTAGTGGAACCGTGTCAGACGGCTGCCTCCATCAAACCTCCATTGTCGAGTCATCGGCAAAGCCTCGAAAGGCCGGCGTCTCCCGATCGCGTTGATCCCCTTGCTCAGCCGACCCCTTTCTCTGACGGGACTCCTCCCAGTCGCCAGCCATCGTTGATCACTTCCCACTGCCATTGCTTTACCGATTCTGCCAGAGGTCAAGTTCTCAGATCGCCTCCATCACGCCCTCGTCACGTCGCCAGCCCAGTTCTTGTCCCGTCAAGAAGAAAGAAGGAGATAGAAGATTCCAGGATCGATCCTCCTCCTTTTTCCTCTACTTTTATTAATATACATATATATATTATTAATAATTTACTCCGTCCTTAATCTTTTATTAGTTGTTCAAAAGAACCTCATCTTGTCAATTTAATCAATCCAGTCACTACATTAACTTCTTACTTCTAATTTTTACAAATTAGTCGCCCGTTACAAATTCTTCTCAGTAAAGTCACTATATTTTTATCAGTTATTTTCTCTCAATCTCAGTTTTAATTCTTTAATCTTCTAAAATGTTATCTCAGTTTTTCACTTATTTAAACTTTAGCCTTTTATCTCTGTAATCTCTTCAGTTGTGGCACGAAAGGGAGTCCGAGCCACAACATGATACATTCGACCTAGTACTTCACCGTGGGGTGCCCCAGTCCTCTTTGTTAAGAAAAAAGATGGGACCCTCCTGTTGTGTATTGATTACAGGCGATTGAATGCTATCACTATCAAGAACAAGTACCCATTACCCAGGATCGAAGATTTGTTTGACCAGCTCAGATGAGCAAAGGTATTTTCAAAGATCGATCTGCAATCTGGGAACTTCCAGTTACGCGTGAGGGATGAAGATATTCCAAAGACCGCGTTTTGCAGTCGGTACAGGTACTACGAGTATACTGTTATGCTCTTTGATTTGATGAACGGACCAACTGCATTTATGGACATGATGCACCAGGTGTTCCGTCCGTATCTGGACTCCTTATAGTGGTGTTCATCAATGATATTTTAATCTACTCTCTAATTGAGGACTCGCTTCAAGAGCATTTGAGGATTGTATTGGAGATACTTTGGGAACACTAGTTGTACGCCAAGTTTTCAAAGTGTGACTTATGGATGCGGGAGGTGTCTTTTCTGGGACATATCATCGGTGAAAACGGCCTATCAGTTGACCCTGAAAAGGTCAAAGTTGTGCAGGAGTGGAGGCAACCGAGAACAGTCCGGGAGATACGGAGCTTCCTGGGGTTCGCATGATATTATCGCAGGTTTGTACCGGGATTCTTCATTTTGGCATCGCCACTCACACAGCTGACCAAGAAGGGTCAGACTTTCATCTGGATAGAGGTATATGAGAAGAGTTTTCAGGAGATAAAGCAGCGATTAACACATGCACCAATTCTAACTTTACCGGACGCGACGCAACCATATATGATTTATACTGATGCATCCAGATCGGGTCTGGGTTGTGTGTTGATGCAGGGTCAGCATGTCATTGCTTATGGATCGAGACAGATACGACCACATGAGCAGAATTACCCTACACATGAGTTGAGTTGGCTGCAGTTATCTATGCACTGAAACAGTGGAGGCATTATCTGCTCGGTAACAAGTTCCAGATCTTCACCGATATAAGAGCCTAAAGTATCTGTTTACCCAAAAGGAACTAAACATGAGGCAGCGTAGGTGGCTCGAATATATGAAAGACTATGATTGCACTATCAAGTACACCATGGGTAAAGGGAACACGGTAACATATGCTTTGAGCAGGATGTACACTAGGATAGTTAAAGGTGGAGATTCTGAGAACAGGATCGAGGAATCAAATTTGACATATCTGTGGCAGAGATGGCACCAGTGGGAGTAGGCTCAGATATGTACTTTGACCATTCAGTCCGATTGGTTAGTCAGAGTCTGAGAGGCATAGAGCAGAGATTCATCATTGAAGAAGCTCTAGGGAGAAGACCATGGAGCATTGCGCTAGTCCTTCGAGTACAAGCAGGGGCTTCTGTACTTCAAGGGATGTTTGTATGTACCAGACGATTTAGCACTCCGGGATGAGATTCTAGAGGAGGCGCGCTCTAGAAGATTGAGCATCCACCCCGAGAGTGAGAAGATGTACCATGACCTTCATTCTCACTTCTCGTGGCCGGGGATGTAGAGGCATATTGCCACTTATGTGGCCAACTGTGCAACTTGTCAGTGAGTGAAGGTAGAACATCAGAAACCAGCTGGTATATTACAGACTTTGCCCATTCCTGTGAAGAAGTGGGGCAACATCACTATGGATTTTCTGACTGGTCTACCTCCGACACGAGCACGTCACGAAGCTAGGTGATTGTCAACTGTCTGATGAAGTGCGCACACTTCCTATCAATACAGGTAATAGAATCTATGAAGAAGCTTGCCCAGTTATATATTTGGGAGATTGTTTCAGATAGGGATCCATTGTTTACCGCATGATTTTAGGGTTCATTCCACAAGGCATTGGGCACACGACTCCACCTGAGCACGGCTTATCATCCCCAGACCGACGGACAGTCGGAAAGGGTTATTCAGATTATAGAAGATATACTCAGGAGTTATGCACTAAACTTCGGGGGAGCTGGGACCAACACCTGATGTTCGTATAGTTTTCTTATAACAACAGCTACCAGAGCACCATCGGCATGACACCTTACGAGGCATTATATGGTTGGAGGTGTATGACACCTTACTATTGGTCTGAGACATCAAATCGGATTGAATTAGGCCCCGAGGTCATTGAAGAGACTACAGAGAAAATCAAGAAGAGACTACAGAGAAAATCAAGAAGATACAGGCACGGTTGAAGACCACGAATGACCGCACTATGTCATACATGAACAAGAGGCGCAAAGACTTAGAGTTTGAGGTAGGGGACAAATTTTGGATCAAAGTTACACCGATTAGACAAATAGTCATATTTGGTCAGTGAGGCAAGCTAGCCCCAAGGTACATTGGTCCGTATGAGATTCTGGAGTGAATTGGGAAGGTTGTCTATCAGTTAGCGTTACCTCCGAGTATGTCAGCGGTGCACAATGTCTTCCATGTGAGTATGCTTAAGAAGTGTATCCTGGATCTGATTCAGACCATCCCAGTGAAAGAAGTTCAGTTAGAGCCAGATTTGTCCTATCAAGAGGTACTGATTGCTTTGTTGGCCAGAGATACTCAGAAACTCCATAACAAGTTAATCCCGATGGTGAAAGTTTAGTGGTCACATCATTCTGATCGGGAAGTAACTTGGGAGACCGAGAAGGATCTGATGGAGAGATACCGAAAGAATATCAGTGGTGGAGAGCACTCTTGGAGGATCAAGAGTCTTAAGGGGGGGGAGAATGTTACAGTCACTGCGGACAGATAGTGATTTTCCGAGCTTGGATACCCGATGGTTGGATTCTGCCCTCGCCGAAACTCTTCGTCCTATATGTCAGGTATATTTAATTATTAATTCCCAAGTCCTGAGACTTCATTTGAGGTTTATTTCAGTGGCATTGTGTATTTTAAGGTTGAAATGTGAGTTCCGAGTCATTTTGCTAAATTTTACTTCGGAGGGCAAAATGGTCCTTTCAAAAAAATTAGACAGAATTGACAATAAATGGTGCCAAATTTTGGGATAAGGGAGATAATGGTGATGATATTATATAATTAAATGGTATGATGGAAAACAAGTGTCAAAATTTGGTTAGAAAATAGATGGTAGTGGGATGACATCACTTTCCACCTGTACATGTTTGTAATATTACAAGAGATGGGAAATTAAACAAAATTTAGATAAAAGAAAGAATGGATTTCGGCTAGGAGGGAAGAGAAGAAAAAGAAATGGGATTTATATTTATTAAGTAATTTAAAAGAAAAGGGTAGGATATTATAACTTGAGTCTTTTTTTTCTTTCTTTCTTGATAAGTTCGTGAAGCTTCTTCTTTCTTCATTCACGTTTCAAGCTTCATCCTCTTAACCAAGCTCCACCCTCTTCATCTCTTCATATCTCCATCTCTACACCAAATCAACAAGAATCAAGAAGGTAAGCATGGATTTATGTTAGATTCTTCAAGAAAAAAAGGTTGGTGTGTTGTTAGAACTCATTCTTCTCTTCTCCACGAAAGGGCCGATTTTTGCAAGGAGTTTGGGGAAAGGATTTTCCATCAAAATCATCAAGAATTGGTTAAGGTAAGATTGAATAGAGGTTATTTTGAAGTGATATCAACCTCTTGTGATCAATTTCTTCAAGATTAGTTGAATTGGTGAATTAGGGTTCTTGAGCAAAGTTGGGGAAAATTAAAAATGATTGTAGAATCGTGTTCTTAGGTGGATTGTGAGTAAGTTTAATACTTGGAACTAGGTTTGAATCATCAAGGATCAATCACTTGTGCTTTAGAGAAAATTTAAGGTGTATGGTTAAGGTGTGGATTTAAGTTAAAGTAAGGGTTGAATTATGTTCTTAGGTTGTTTGTGAACAACTTTAATGCTTGGAATTGTTTATGAATCACCATGGATAATCATGCAGGATTATGGCCGAATTTAAGGTGGGAGTATTAATGTGATGTTGTTTGATGAATTGTGGTATTGTGATTGAATTAGGGGTTATATGGAGTAATTAAATTGTGGTTGAATTGTTGAAGAAAGTTTTCTAGGGTGATTTTGTCATTGATGCCAAATTTAAGGGGTATTAAGGAAGTATTGGTTTTCTTTGACAATTGATGAAATTATGTCGAAATGAAGTTAAACAAATGAGTTTCTAAGTTGAAAGGAGGATGGTTGGAATATTTTCCCATAAATACTTGAATTGGCCAAAATTTATGGTGTGGAAATAAGTTGGTGAATGTTTGATGTTTCATGGTTGAGAAATTGTTTAGAGTTGTTTGTGAACCTCAAAATGTGATTAATTGTTGAAGAAACAACATGTGGCAAATTGTCCTTCATCTAGCCTATTTTATGATATATGTTTAATGTTGATGTTATGGTGGAAGTATGGAATGGAATTAGTTTAGTGATGCTTTGATGCTTGGAAACTCTAAATGTGTTGTTAAATTGGTGAAGAAAAAATCTCTTGGTGTATTTTTCCAATGAGGATGAAAATAAAGGTGATGGCCAAGAGTTGATATTGTTTGATGTTTTGATGATAGTTGGAATGGATTGGAGCTTGATGCGGGATAAATGAATGTTTGGCAAAGTTTGATAATATTTTGGATAATTTGACCATTTTTAGAAGTTGGGGCCGAATTGGTGAATAAGGTTAAAAGGTTGGTGTTAAATGATGATTTATGTTAATTTATGATGGAAATGAATGTTCTTTATTGTTAAGGGAAGAATGGGAAGGTTTGGGATGTTTGGTCATTTTTTACAAAGTTGGCCAAAAATGTGAAAAGTTTCTAAGTGTTGAAAAGTGAAAATATGAAATGGAGGAATTGAATTCCTTAATGATTTTATGATTGTATAGTGTTATCATGGGTTGCTGGAAAGTCGAGGAAATGGCTATCGAAAGGTTTTACGGAAAGTTCACAGAAAATAGAAATTGCATCAGATTGTACTTTACGTCTGAGATTCACCAGGTAAGGGCTCAAATTTCTTGAATATGCATTATTGGGACACTCTATGCTATTTGGGTTAGTTGAAGCTAGTCTCGGGATGATGGTGGGGCCCGGTGACTCCCGAGAGTAGTTACATGGTAAGGTTAGCGGTGTGCAGGTTTTCAAGTGTTGGACCTTCAACTCCCAGATTGTTAGGTTCTGTGAAAACTGGTCAATCGATTATGTGCTTCTGAGGTTCTGCGAACCTGATTGTTAATATGCTTCTAAGGTTCTGCGAACTTGATTGTCAATGTGCTTCGAATGTTCCGCGAACCTGATTGTCAATGTGCTTCTGAGATTCCGCAAACCTGATTGAGTGCTTCTGAGGTTCAGATATGGATATGGCTATGGTTATGGAAATGGTTATGGTACTTGTTACCGTCCGACAAGATGTTTGTATTGTATATCATATCATTTTTCATATCATTATTCATTCTATATTTAGGTTGTATATAAATGATAGAACATGGCATGCTAACTTTTTATTACAGGTTGTTCGTTAGACCGTTACCCTTACCTAAGCTCTTACTGAGTTCTTTCGGGAACTCAACCCCTTATTGATTCTCTTTTCAGGAGCTCCTGATTCGAGACCCGCGGAGTAGATATGCCTGGTCTTATTGTGATTTTGTACAAGAGGTACATAAATCTCCTTATGTGATTTATGGTTATGGTAGGGGGTGGGCTCGATGGGTTATGTTTTGGGAAATTGATTATATGGATCTTCTGGATGAGCACTAATGTTATGCTAACGGTTAAATCTCTTTTACGTGTATGTTTAGTAGCAGCAGCAGTAGCACATGGTGATCATCGAAGTTCTTGTTGATCCGACCACCCAAGTATAGTAAGTGTTCCATTTTGTAGAGATCTGGGCTCTGTAGATGTAGTATGCATATGTACATATAGTTTAGAAAGAATTTTGGGAATTTCCTCAAGTGTTCAGCTGCTTTACGGTTTTTGGGATGTACGTTCATATGATCAGTTGTTTTATGATTTCGCATATGTATATTTACTCGGGGAGTGTTTACTCCTTTCAGGTGTATCTAAAGTTGAGCAGAGCTCAACTATATGTTATGTGGATGCACGATTGTTGTATGTATATGATTTTTCACAGTGCATGATTTTTGCATTACTGGAATACTCTAAGTTAGTAAGGTGATAAAGTCAACGGAAAGTTATATCGGGTCGGGCCGTGGTTCCGCCAAAATGAAAGTGTCCTCAGTTTTGATGTCGCCATTCCTCCCCTCCACCGCTACCGCACACTTTTGCTGCCGTGCTGGCCGGGGAGGGGTGGTGAGAAGTTGGTATCAGAGCAAGTTATTTTAGAAGTTGTCTTCTGAATTTATGTCTGGTGTGTTTGGACGGGCAAGCCCCCGTTCCACCGATCGATTCCAGGATAGTTCAGTGATGAGGCTGGCCACCTCTTTATGTGAACTACCTTGGAACGGGAGGTGGGGTTACGGGCGGTTGGTCTAAACATACTTAACATAATTAAAGATGGGGTTAACTTTTTGGTAAATCAGGAAAATGCATAAGACTTGTCCATGAAGGATATACACATTTGTATTGGAGTTGGCAGGCAGGAAAAGGAGATGCTAATTTGAATTGTGATTGACTGAAATGATTTAATTCTGTGTTATGGTTAGGAAATTTGCATCATGTATCATGTATTGCATCTACACTACAGAGCCGTAGAAATACTGCTACTTGCTTTTGTCAGATAGTTCACCGTTATGTGTGCTCTTTCTTTATTGTGGGATTTCAGGTATGGTAAATACTCACCAGAAGCGGGATTTACATCCTAAGATTTGAGAGATGGATCTCATCCCTTTTGAGAACATGGGAAGGAGATGACTGATACTGAGGAAGCCATGACCCCAGCAATGGCCCCCACCGCAGCAGCTTACTCCAGAGAACTTGCTGCAGGTGTTGGGGCAGATTCTTACAGTACTGAACAATGTTTGTGGTGAGGGAGTTCAGAATGACCCTCGAGTACAGGCTGACCCGCAGGGTCAGGAGAGTTCGAGTGACTGGTCAGGGGACTCAGTTGCAGATTCGGGAGACTCTGACACATGTACCCCTACACTTACCAGTTCCTGACATTATCAGTCAGACTTAGGTTCAGATGATCGGGATAGGAGACATTTTTGCATTCGAGGGGAGCAATCGAGGGCTCGATCCAACCATTCTGTACATGGTCGACACAGAGATGACAGAGGTCGATGATATGATCTACGTCACAAAAGCAGGGATGCGGATGATTCTGAGGACACCGACCGGGCTCGGAGGCCCCAAGTTGATCAAGCAACAGGTTCTGATGGGGTTACGATGATGAAATGATTCCAGCATCTTGGTTCCCCTAGATTCACGTGGAGGGGAGCGCCTGAGGCGGCGGAATCATGGTTCGCAGACATGGACCTTCTCCTGGAGACACTAGATTTTCCGTCCGAGTAGGTGGTGACACTGGCCACTTTCAACCTACGCGGCCAAGGCTACAACTGGTGGATGAGAGTGGCTGGTGCAAGGACTATATAACAGGGTTACCGTGGTTGGCGAGATCCTGGTATCGATTAGGAGGAGTTCTCTCATTTGTTCCATGAGCGGTGGGTCGGGTACGCTATCTGCGACCACCACCAGGTGGAGTTTGACAGTTTGAAATAGGGGTCCATGACCATCACAGATTATGAGTACGACTTCGATAGATTGATATACATCAGAGGCCTCTATCCCGAGGTCAGGTGATGTGTGGTACCTCTGAGTATCATGTCTTATCAGGAGGCTCTAAAGAAAGCCCTCCTAGTTGAGATTGAGGATAGAGATGGCCGAGCTGCAGTTTCCCGATCCCAGGGCATTAAGAGAGATTCTGGATTGCAAGAATCGAGCAGAAGTGCCGGAAAGTCCGGCAGAGTAGGCCCAAGTGATAAGGCTAAAGACAGAGTGGGAGCATCATGGTATTGTCAGTTCTGTGACAGACGTCACTATGGTCAGACCTGTTATCGTCAGACAGGCCGATGCCTTAACTGTGGTTCTGTAGAGCATTTATTTAGAGATTGCCCATAGATGCAAGGACAGGGTGGTGCAGGACGACTCCATTTTCAGTCAAGGGCACAGCCTGACGTACCTCAGGGGCGTGGTGCATTTCAGGGCGGCCTGAGGCCACAACAGTTTCTGCCACCACCTCAGCAGCAGGCCAGGCATAGACGGGTCTTTCAGATTAAGCGTGGTGAGACTGCTCAGCATGGAGCACCGACAGGTACACTATTTTTTAATGATATTACTGTACATGCACTTTTCATACTGGCTTATTTATATCCATTGTTGCACAGAGGTGCGCATTGTCTAGTTACAAATAAGGTGGCTTCAAGGAGAAGCAAGGCGTATTGAGACTCGTACTTAGTGCGTGGATCTTTTACGAGCAAGAATTAGGATAGTAGAGTAATTACAAGATTGTGATAGAGGTAGGGATATTTTTAAGAATAGTTCAAGTAAAGTTAGTGAGTACCAGTTAGATCTAAAGATTTGATACTGTGTGTGATTTCTGGGTTAAAATACCAGTAATTGACTCAGGGTGCAACAGATGGGATGCCACTAAAAGGCTCTAGAAGGTAGTCTAAACTACCACACTCGCCGAATAACAACAGATGGTGGTTTGAGTATATCTAGTTTGTGAGAGAGAAAGAGTCAGTCGGCCAAAGTGTTTGGATTCGGTTGTGAGGTTACTTTCTGATGAAGGTTTTTGACACCGAGGAAGTTGGAATTATAGGGTTGGTTTGTTTACCACCCTCCTATTCTGAATTCGAAAGCCAGAATTTTAGAGTACGTAGTTAGGGAGTATAAGCAAAGGTTGCGGTACTTTAAGAGGCGTCTATATGTCCCAGATGATTTGGCACCCCGAGATGAAATTTTAGAGAAGGTACTCTTGGAGGACTAAGAGTCCTAAGAGGTGGCGAATGTTATAGTCACCGCGGGCAGATAATGATTTTTTGAGATTGGATGCCCGACGGTCGGATTCTGCCCTCGTCGGAACTCTTTATTCAATATGTCAGGTATGATTAATTGTTAATTTCTAAGTCCCGAGACTTTATTAGAGGTTTATTTCACTGGCATTGAGTATTTTAATGTTAAAATGTGAGTTCCGAGCCATTTTACTAAATTTCATTTTGGGGGTAAAATGGTCATTTTAGAAAAATGGACAAAAATATCCCTAAGGGTAAAAAAGGGGTAAAATCGATTGTGATAAAGAGAAAGAAGAGAAGTCAAAAAAATGAGAGGAAGTGGACGACATATATCTTAAGAGGATTTAAGGATGAAGAAAGTGGTGTGACATCATCATGCACTGACATGTTATAATATTACAAGAGAAGTAAATTGAAACAAAATTAAAAAAAAAAGAAAGAAGGTAATTTCGGCAATATGGGAGAGAGGAAAGAAATGGGATTTATATTTGTTAAGTAATTAAAATGGGAAAGGGTAAAAAGAGAAAGAATTAGTATTATATCTTAAGTCTTTTATTCTTTTCATTTCTAGCTTGTTCCTGAACCTTCTTCATCTTCA